>MU001518.1:0-11135 GCA_010093485.1 Karstenula rhodostoma CBS 690.94
AATATATTAAATATTTATATTAGTATTAATATTATAGTAATTATATTTTAAAGGAGTATTTTTACTATTTAAACTAAAAAATTTAGTAATAGTCTCTATCTTAGTATTACTAAGATTAAAGTTCTAAATAGTAAAATCTATAAATTTATTATTTTTATAAATATCTATAGTATAGAGAATAGAACTAAGAGTAATACCTTATATATTAAACTAATAAATAAATAAAATAAAATTATAAAAAAAATTATAGTTTATTTTCTAATAAGCTTTTACCTAAACTAGAGAAAAGTAAATAAAAAAAAAAATAAAAATAAAAAATAATTAAAATAATTTATACTACTTAATAATATACTTTTTAGTAGACTTAAAAAGGTAAATATAGAAATTAGCCTTTAAATTATTATTAAGACTATAGTATAATAAATTATTACTATTTCTATTACTAGACTTTTTACTATTATTTCTAATAGTATTAATAGTAGTTCTATTAATAGTATAGTTAATAGTAACTATAATAGAGAGAAAGAAAAGGAGTTAATAAAGAAATATTAAAGAAAAATAAAAAATAAAAAAGTAAGTAAAGGAAATTTAAGAAAAAAAAAAGAAATTTAGTAGAAAAAAGCTAAAAGAGAATTAAAGTAAAAAAGCTAAAAAATTAAAAAGTATTAAAAAGAAGTTAAAACTAAATTAAAAAGAAAAGAATTTTTTTTTTTAAAAATTATATATTTTAGAATTAAGTATAGGCCTTTTAATAGAACTTAGTAAAAGAGATAAAAGCTATTTATAAATTATAAATTTCTATATTATTACTACTTAATATATAAAATACTAGTAAATAACTTTAGTTATTTTATTTTAAAAAATAAAGGAGTAATAGATTATTAAATATAACTATAATTTACTAAAAGGACTAGTAGATATTAAGATATTAAGTAGATAAATAAAAGGCTAAATAAAACTTCTAGAAAAAATAGTAAGTAATTAGAAAAAAAGTAAATAAATAGATTAAAATAAAGTAGAATATATAGAATTAAAAATTAGTTAGAGTAATATAGTAGCTAAAAGGCTTAGAGACTAAACCTTAAAAAAAAAAAGGAAAATATAGTATAAAAATTAATTAGTAATATAGAATTAGAGGAATAGTAGGTCTAATAAACTATTATAAAAAAGAAGCTTAATAGAAATAAAGAAAATAAATAATACTTATTTTAATAATTTATTATATAAGAGATAAGAAAAACTTTATATAATAAATTTTTATTAGAATAATTTAATTTTATTCTTTTATATTTCTCCCTTTTTATACTATACTAATACTATATTACCTTATTTATTATTTCTATTATAAAGTTTTTATTCTTTTTAGTTACTTTTTTATTATAATAGGCTTTAATTTCCTATAGCTTTTATTATATATATACTAGTTATTATCTATTTTCTATTTCTATTTTATAAGTATTAATTACCCTTTAGCTTAATTAAAATATTTTAAATATTTTATTAATTCCTATATATACCTCTTTATTAATCTTTACTTTAGTAATAATCTATTTTAGTTTATTACTATTACCTTAGTATATTATAATAATAGAATATACTTTATAAAAATACTATTTAATATTATAGACTACTTCTATAC
This sequence comes from Karstenula rhodostoma CBS 690.94, assembly GCA_010093485.1. Lineage (NCBI taxonomy): Eukaryota > Fungi > Ascomycota > Dothideomycetes > Pleosporales > Didymosphaeriaceae > Karstenula > Karstenula rhodostoma. The sequence continues at coordinate 1,640 of MU001518.1, forward strand.
CTTTTAGAATTATAGGGAATAGATAAATTACTAATCTATTATTATTATTACTACTATTACTACTAAATAAAGTAATTCTAGTATATAAATATTATACTAGTAAACCTATATTATATAAGTATTATACTATTAAAAAGGATTTATAGCTTACTAATAATAGCTATTTTAATTATATTCTCGTGTACTATTAATAACTAATAGAGTATAGAATAAAAGAAAGTTATTATAAATATAAATATATATAATAGAATATTAGTAAAAGATAGTATAATAGAAAATAATACTAATAGTAAGAAATAAAATACTATTCTTTAGAATTATTAAAAACTAATATTATATAATAAAGTCCTATATATATAAGAAACTATAGAAATATTAGGACCTTAGTAGAATAATAAAAAAGTCCTATATTATAAAAAAGTTCTAAGAATTATAGAAAGTTTAGAAATTATAATAAAAAATTTATAGACTATAATAGAGTACTAGAATATTAATAAATTAGAAAACTAGTATATAATTTAAAAAAATCTCTATATAGTTCCTATTTTTTATAGTTAATTTAAAATATTATTTAGAAGTAGTTTACGTTTATAACTAAATTAAAGCTATTTATATATATATAAATATTTAGTCTTCTTTTAGTATTATATTATAGAGATTTACTATAAGGTAGAGTAACTTAATAAAGTAGAAGGGATAAAAAGGCGCGTTATACTTTACTAATATACGAATAAAGGGGGACTAAAAAAGTAGCTAAGGCGTACCTAGTATCTATATATAGATTTAGTATTATTATATTATATTTTATTATAATATAAAATATTTATTTACCTTTTTATATAGTCTTTATTATATCTTATTTCTTAAATAATTTTTAAGGTATAGACCTTAGTTAGATATATAGGAAACTTCTTATAATACTTTAACTATTTAAAGGTTTAAGTTAATATAATAATACTATCTAGCTTAGTAATATTTAGGGTAGTAACTAGAAGCTTAGCTTCTAGCCCTATAATAAACCTAACTATAATACTAACTACTTAGATTAATAAAATCTAATAACTCTAGAAGTAATTAATAGAATTTATAAATAGAAAAATAATACTAATAGTATAAATATTAAAAATTAACTTTAAAGTTTTAGAGCTTTTTAGTAAAGATAAGACTAGACTTAAGACCTTTCTAATAAATATAAAATTATACTATTAGTATAATAATTATATATTTAGAAATAACTAAGCTAAAGTTCTAGCTACTAGAATATATATAAAGTAAAGAGTTATAAAATAATTATAACCCTTAATTAAGAATTACCTTAAATATAAAAAAACCCTAAAGAAGTAGAAAATAAAAATAAAAAAGATTTTTAACTTTTAAAAAGATTTTAAAAAATAGATCTAGATTATATTTAAAGAGGTAGATAAGGAATAATAAATAAAATATTTTATTTAATATTTTAAATAAACTAGTTCTACTAGTAAATACTTAGCTATATTTAGATAATTCTAAGTAAAAGTTAATTAGAATAATATTTTACTCTAGATAATATACTATAATAGACTAAAGAAAATAGTTAAGAATAAACTAATTTACTATAATAAACCTAACTTTCTAGAAAATCTAATTAAATTAATTATATAAATAGATAATAAACTATATAAGTAATAGCTAGAAAAAAAAAAGCTAGATAGACTAATATATAACTAGAAAACTAATATATAGAAACTATATACTATATATAGATACTAAACACGTCTTAACTATTTTTTTAGTCCCTTTATATATTAGTAAAGTGTAATACCTTATATTATCTACCCTTTTATTAATTTACTTACCCTTATAGTAATTATATATAATATAGAAACTATATTATAAGTAAAGAAATTATAATAGAGATATAATTATAAAAAATAAAATTTATAAAAAAAAGAAATAAATTCTATATTAAAAAAAACTAGTATTAATTAATTATCTTTTTATTTATTTATTTAGAATTCTTACTTAGCTAAGTTAAGTTTATTTAATTACTATTTTTTTCTAGAACTAGTTAAGGTCTATTAAAAGCTACTAATTATAGCTAGATACTAGTTAATTATATTATAATTCTATAGTGGAAAAAAGGAGCTCGAATATCCCTTTATTTAGGGAGTAAATTAATTAGATTACTATATAAGAAAAGATTACTAGAAAGGCTAGTTATATACTATACTTATCCTAAATTAGTTTAGTACTTAGGTTAAGGTACCCCTTATTGTAGCTAATTAGAGCTCTATAAATCCTAATATTACTAAGTATTATTTATATTTTTAATATACCCCTTAGATAAATAGTACTTATTATTTATCTACTAATAGAATTTAATTATTTAGATTAATTTCCCTTTAGAAATATATAACTTAGACTATAATTTCCTACTTATATTATACTATTATTAATATTATAATACTAATTAGCTAGAGTAAAAGTCTCCTAGTACTTAGTATAGTATTTATAAATAGTAATAGCCTTATAACTAAATATAGTAAGTAATAGTAAATAAGGTAAGTAATTATTATATAATATAAACTAGTAAAGGTAGGTAAAATAAAAAGGTATTTTTTATACCTTTTAAACTTTTTTTCTTTATTCCTATTATCCTATCTTATAGTATATTCTTACCTTTTATTTTTTAATACTCTATTTATATTTTTTAGATAGCTAATAATACTACTAAAGCTCGCGCTACTAAAGTATATAAATAAAAAGAGAAACTTAAAGCTAAATAAGTAGCTATTATTAAAAAATTTACTATAACTCTTTAAATAATTTATTATAGTTACCCTCTTACTTAGTCTACTTCCTATACTTCTAGCTAAGCTCCTTTAATAGTATTATATACTCCCCTAGTTATAAAAGAAGAGTATATTAGGGCTATCTAGCCTATAAGCTACCTTAGCTACTTAATAAGTACCTTAAGTAGTAGATTAGATAGTCTCTACTATAATATTATAAACTAGTAAACTAGGTATTACTTTTACTATTATATATACTTATATAAACTAATATAAGCTAGATTCTCTATTTATTTAGTTAAGTTTTACTAATTATTATAGTTTATTATTCTTAGCTATATATATAATATACTTTATTCTATTCTATAATAATCTAAACTCTAATATAAGTTTCCCTTATCTTTTTTATTACTTAGATTTTTACTAACTATATATAGGCTTATAAGATTAATTATTTATAGTAGTATATTTAAGCTATACTAAAGGATTAGGATAAGAGTTAAAAGACTTTTTTTATATCTTTATAAAACCCTTACTTAATATTTAGCTTTTTTTCTACTCTTTCTATTTCTATCCCTACTTTATCTACTTTTATCCTACTTTTATCTACTTCTATCCCTACTCTTATCCCTACTTTTTCTATTTTTATTCCTATTTCTATTATTTCTATCCCTACTCTATTTACCTTCTAGTAAGTCTATTCTATAGATAGCTAGAAGGTAGGTTTATAGAAGGCTATATATATTTCTAAGTATAATATACCTACTCCTTATAAGTACTATACTTCGCGATAGCTCTATAAGGTAGGCCTAAGTATTAGTTATTATAGTATAGATTAGTAGTAGCCTAACTTTAATTACCCTAAGGAGTATCTATATAGTTATAGTAGGTTTTTTAAAACTAAGGAATCTTCTATTTATAGTTAGGGTAATTTTAGATATAAGTATATTAGGTACTTTAATATATTAGAAGTATAGTAGTATACTTAGCTTTATAAGCTCTTTAATTAGATACTTAATATATTTAAATAGAATAGATTTTTTTTATTTTTCTTTTATTTTTCTTTTATTCTCTAGTTAAAAAGTACTTTTTATAATTAAATCTAATAAATCTCTATTTACTTTACTTCTTCTATATCTATAATTATAAAACTTATATCTTAAAGATTAAGTAGTTATATAAATCTAATAAACTACTATTTTAATAGTACTTTTATTAAACTATCTATAGATATTTTACTTATTTTAAGATATAAAACTTTAAATAATTCCTTTATATACTTTTATTATAGCTATATATTCTAGATATTAATATAGTAAAGGTATATAGTAATTCTTTTATTTTTTTTAATTACTAGTCTAATTATCTACTAGTTATTATAGTAGATTTACTAGAGTAATCCTAAGTCTAGTATAAGTTTAGTAAAAAAGTATTTTAAAACTATTACTTCTTTACTAATATACTTTAGAGCGAGAAGCTCTACTTCTATAGTTAAAGTTATAATTATACTTTAGTAAGCTATCTTCTATAGAATAGTGCTACTAAATAATAGAGTAATATATCTATAGAATAATTATCTTATTAGTAGATTATCTATAAAAGATATATCTCTATAAATAAGTAGGTCTAGACTATTATATTTACTAAACTAAATTACTTTCTAGTGTATCCTATAGAGGTATAGAATTATTTAATTAATTATTACTTTATACTTTCTACTTAGGTTAGTAAGGAAAAAGGATAGCTTTAATATAGTAAATATAATATCTAGTTATAGTATAATTACTATATATAATACTAATCTAACCTTTTCTTAATAACTTTTAATTTACTATAGTAATACTTTACCTTTACTTTTTTTAAACTTATTAATTAAGAGAGGAGTAGGTAGAAAGCTACTAGCTTTATAAAGCTTAAATCTTTTTATAATCTTATTAATATATATATTATATATAAATATAATTATTTAATTATCTTAGTCTCTAATTATTTATACTTTAAGAAACTACTTAACTAGTCCCTTATTTTTAATCTTATATTTATTTATAACCTTATTCTATAGTATTTAAGCTTACTCTCTATAGTTATTATAATATAAAAGTAGTATATTGTCTATATAGAATAGTACCAGGATTTTCTAATCTCTAGAAAGGAATAAATAAGGCTCTTCCTTTAAAGCTTTAAGCCCTTTAGCTCTAAGTAAGTAGGAAAACTCTTTATACTAGAGAAATAGTAAGTCTCTTAAACTATAAAGAGTTTAATTTAATCTTATATATATTCCTGGTATTTTAAACCTATTTAGAAGTTTATAGGTTATAGAATTATCTATTATAATTATAGTATTTAGGAATACTCCTATAATATTATATTATTTAATCTTAAGGTTAAACTCTATAGTAATTACTATTACTACTTAGAATAACCTTACTATAAGTATAGTAGTATAGGTTAAGTATAGAGTATTCTTTAGTTAAAAATTCCCTCTAATTATAATATAAGCTTTATAGTTTTTAAACTAACTATTTTAATTAAGCTTATATATAAATACCTATTTTAATAGGAGTAGATATTCTATTACTTATAATTAGGGTAGCTTTATCTAAGTTCCTTTTTACTATAGGGTAGTAATCTCTTTAATTATAGCCTGTTTAAATAGCTTTCCTAGAGGATAGGAAAGTAGATATTTCTAGAGTATTAATTCTAGTAGTAGTTTATCTCTATATAAATAAGCTAGTAATATTACTAATTTTAGTTTCTTAAGTATAGCTACTATAACTACTATATTTAGTATTTTATAGCCTTTATACTTATTCTAGATTTTATCTACTCCTAGTATAAATATATACGCGAAGTTAATCTAGAAACTATCTTTTAAAGATAAATCTACTATTAGTATATATATACTAAAATTTAATTTATTCTCTAATTAATTATTATAATCTATATCTTATTATCTTAACCTTTAAACTAGTAAATACCTACTTATTAGTTAGTTAATCTTAGGTACCTCTTTTTAAAGTTATCTACTTACCCTACTTACTATAGGGAAGATATACTATTACCTTTAGCTTACTAATAAATTTCCTATTTTATCTAGTAGTATAGAGTTAGTTATACTAAGTTAAAAGGTAATAGTAGGATTTTAAAGCTCCTACTCTAAAGAAGTATTATCCTAAAACTCTAGTTTACTAGCTCTTCTAGTTAAATTCTAATTCTAGTAGCTTTTAGTATCCTTATAATTATATTAATTAGTCTCTATAATATCTAGTTATAGTATTATATCTAGGGTTATAAGTCCTATACTTAAATCTTAGCCTATATAAATTCCTAGCTATTAGCTAACTATACCTATAGTTTATATAGTAGTTAGTATTATTACTTTCTAATTCCTTAGCTAGCTATCCTTAAAATCTATCTACTCTAATTCTTTACCCCTAAATAGTTACTTAGTGTCCTTAATTTTTATAGTACTCGCGTATTTATTTAAGCTAGAAATAAGATTAATTATATTAAATATATCTTCTAGATTATTAACCTTATCCTTATAAATACTTTCTATAATTCTTAGAGCTTCTACCTTTAGAAGCTTAATTTTATATACTCCTTAGTAGAAGGTTATCTTATTAAATATAATATTCCTAGTTATAATTACTTAATTAAGTATAGAAACCTATATTCTATAGATATTAAAAGCTTAATAGCCTACTAAATACTTAATATAAGCTTTTAGATTTATTTTAAATCTCTTTTTATTATACCTAGCTTTATAATCCTTTATTAGAGGATATACTTAGTATCTATAGGCGTAAATCCTATTCTAGTCTAGGTAGAGATCTACTATTATATATTATATAATTATTAGCTTATAGTACTAAAAGTATTATTAGAACTAGCTATCTAATACTTTATTTAGTAATTAAAAGTTATATACTATACTTAGGCTTATATTATATAGCTAGACCGCTATATCTATAATCTCTAGCTATAACTTTATTAATAGATTTATACTAGACCTTATTTTTACTATTTATTTAATTAGCTCTTTTCTAGCTTACTCTACTAAATTATTAGTTTTATATATATAAGGTAGTAAAGGGTTAATTATAATTCCTTCTTTAATTACCTATTCCTTATATTATAATATCCTTTACTATAGGAGTATTATTATATTATTATCCTACTAGATTTATATAATTTAGAGCTAGTACTTATTCTTTATAAAGGTTAATAGGCGTTTTATTAATTATAGAATCTCTAAAAGCGTCTTCCCTTATAGATTAAAATTATAGAACTTCCCGCTAAATTCTTCCTTTATTATAAGAATCTAGGATTTAAGTATTTACCCTTACTCTATATTAAATAGGTCCTATATAATACAGTAGAATAGGTATAGTAAATACTTATATAGTTATTATAAAATTACCTTACTTATATATATAACTATATAATATTTATATTCTTATTATTATATTCCTTTAATTAATATACTATATACGCTAGAAACTAGAGCTTATAAAGCCTTTTTTCTAAGGTATCCTAATTACTTATACTATAGTTCTTTACTATTTAAGCGGGAGATATTCTCTCTTAATAGCTTAGATAATTAAATTATATTTATAATAGTAGGATAAGAGTATATAAGCTTATATTTAAGGAAAATAAGGTTATACTTATACTATAGGTCTACTATTATAATACTTTATTTAATTATTCTAATCCTTAGGGTATTATCTAAGCTAAAATACTAAATACTAACTTTCTTAAATTAAGCTTCTAAGATAATATTTATATAAAAGTTCTTAACTACCTTTATATTTTTAAGTAGTAGATTCTCTAATTATTTCCTATTCTTACTATAAAGAATATTCTTAATTAGATAATTTCCTATTCCTAAAATAGGTAGAGCTTAAGTTTCTACTTTAACTTAGTCTTCTATAGTCACTTTCTTAAAAGAACCAGTAACTAGAAGGTTCTAATTATTAATAAGGTAAATAGTAGTTATACTATCTAGAATTATACTCTTAGAAAGTAGATAAGGATTCTATATTATATTATAGATTTTATTCTTAGAGACTTTACTTAAAAGGTTAATTAGATTAATAAGAGCTATTATAATACTACTAAAATAGTTAATAATAAGCTACTTTTTATTACTTATTTTCTAATTAGTACTATTAATTTTAGTTTATAGCTTTAACTATTATAGAAGTTTTAGATAGCTTAAGATCTTATTTCGCTCTTTATTAGAAAGGTTAAATACTTAGAATCTATTAATTAGAGCACTAGTAATAGCTATTTATAAGTATTAATATTTAATTAGTTACTATTTATATTAGGTATTCTTATAGGGGTAGTTAAAATAATTATTATTTTATATATTATTAGATAATTCCCCGCTAGGCTTAGTAGTCTAACTACTAAATATTATATAGATACTAGTCCTTTTATAATTAGAATAGAGTAATTATTTCTAGATTAGTACTAAAAATATCTTTCTAATCTTAGAAAATATTATTATAGACCTTCTAAGTATCTTATTAAGTAGGATTTATTACTTAATTAAGCAGGACTACTTAGGGGTAATCTTCTTACCTAAAGCTTTAAGGAAATTATAGGTTATAAATACTCCTTTAGTTTCTTTAACTAAGTATATAATTACTTTATAGTAGAAAAACTACTATTTTTTAAACTAGGTCTCTAGATTCTACTATCTACTCTTTACTTTATTAAGATAAGTATAATACTATACTTAAATAAAATTTTTAGTTACTCCTTTAGTAGGTACTAGATTATTCTTTAGTATATAAAGTAGATATTATAAGGTAGATTTATTATCTTTAACTATATTAATTATTACTAGAGTAAGGAGATCTTAGAAGATAGTAGTATAAATCTAGTTCTAGAGATTTTATAGCTTAGAATAGTATATCTACTAGTTAGAGACTATAGCGCGATATTCTATAATCCTTAAAATATAGCTTTTCTTATTCTTTTTATATAATTTAAGCTCCTGCTTATAATCTTTAAAATTATCTAAAGTAAATAGTTAGTATAGTTCCTCTAGAATAATTAATTAAATAGGGTAATTATCCTTAATTAAGGGGACTATTAGACTATCTAGATTAATTTTAAACTAGATACCTTTAGAGTTTACTTAGAAATATAAGCTTATATACTAATAAGACTAGCTCGTTTAATTAATAAGCTAGGTTTAAGTAACTAGAATAGTTAAATTACTTATAGCTTTATTAAATAAAGAAGGCTTTTAGTATAATAGAAGAACCTAAGAGGGTATATTTAAGTAGTAAAGTATATAAGGAGAATTATTCTATATTCTAAGTACTAGGCTTATAATTATAGTAGAAAAAAGGAGCTTAAATATCCCTTTATTTAGGGAGTGAATTAATTAAATTACTATATAAGAAAAGATTACTAGAAAGGCTAGTTATATACTATACTTATCCTGAATTAGTTTAGTGCTTAGGTTAAGGTACCCCTTATCGTAGCTAATTAGAGCTCTATAAACCCTAATATTACTAAGTATTATTTATATTCTTAATAAATTCTTATTACCTTATTCTATTATTAATATAATACTAAACTCCTATATTTAGTATTTTATAATTAAATACTATATAACCCTATTACTATTATTAAATACTAATTTTATATAGTTATAATTTTTTTTTTTAACTTATTATATATACTTTAATTTCTTCTAAAAA
>MU001518.1:11536-167110 GCA_010093485.1 Karstenula rhodostoma CBS 690.94
ATTATTATTATTATTATTATTATTATTATTATTATTATTATTATTATTATTATTATTATTATTATTATTATTATTATTATTATTATTATTATTAGCCTTAGTTAAATTAATTCTAAAAACTAAATATTATATTAGTATATCTATACTATATAAGTATAATATCGCGTTATTAAATAGAATTTATAATATACTAATAATAGCTATTTTAATTATATTTCTAGTACTATAAATAACTAATAGAGTATAGAAGTAATATAAATAATAATATTTATTTATATATACTTTTCTTTTAGTTTTAATAAAAACTATTTTTTTTAATATTTTTATTAGATTTACTATAAATAATAATAGATTATAGTAAACTATTAATAAGGTTAGATTAAAGATAATAATTAATTCTTTTTATATCTAGCTAGACTAAAGGCTCTAAGTTAGTATTCTATATACTAAATCTTTTTTAGTATTTTAGCTATTTTTTATACTACCTATAATAGTATATAGTAGCCCTTTACTATTAATTATAATAGATAGTAGTTATTAACTACTATTAGATTATATACTATTCTAAGTAGTCTATAATTTAATATATTCCCTTAATTTAGTATACTTATACTATCTAAGCTAGATAATTAGAGTAGTTAGCTAGAGTATATATTATAAGTAGTTCTAAATCTCTTTAAATAGTATAGTAATTATTACCTCTAAGCTAACTATATTAATTATTTTAAATTAATTAAAAAAGTTTTTTTATTTATTAGCTAGGAGTACTTTTATAAGTCTATTAGTAATTATTTTATTTAATTTAAAATATTTAATTATAATTTTTATTATAGAGACTTCTTATCTTAGCTAGTAATTATATATATTAATATACTATAGTTTAGTCTAGAGTTTTAATACCTCTTTAGTTACTAGCTAAATTATCTATTTATTATTATACTATATTATAATTATTAGACTAGATAGTTTAATCTCTAGTTCCTTTAATAGTTTTAAAATATAGAGGGCTTTCTTTACTACCTATAAAAGGGTAAGGAGTTCTACTTTTATTATTAATATTATAACTATATCTTATTTATTTACTCTTTAAGTAATAAATCTATTAAATAGCTTAATAGTATATTCTTAGAAGCTCTTTCTATTAAGGGTATTATTAGTAAATAAAATATTACTAATTATCTAAAGGTAGTTTTTACTCCTAAGCTATAAGGCCTTTTATTTAGTAACTAATAGATAAAAAAGAATTTAGTTAGCTATATTATAATATACCTATTCTAGGTTTAATAAAAACCTTACTAATTATAATATAATAAATATAATATTTAGTTATATTATAACTACTATAAATAAAAGAGATTTAATCTTCTACTAATATTTATTAATTTCTAATAAAGAGGATAGACCTATTTTAAATTTTAATTCTATTCTAGCTATAGGTATATTATATTAGTAGTTATTCTTATTAACTAGTTATTAAATCTTCTCTATATATAAGAATTAGAATAGTTATATAAAATACTAGTTCTATTTTTAGATTACTTTTATACCTAGAAACTATTAAAGATTATTCCCTCTAGTTATTATATATTTTTATTATAAAAGTTTTATAGCTTTATTTATTTCTTTTTTCTTATCTCTATAGTATATAATAATAATATTATCTATATAAAAAAAAATAATAATTCTATTTTTAATAATATAATAAGACTTATATAGTATAGTTATAAATCTAAGTTTCTTTAAAATTAATATAAACTTTTATTACTAGAGTTTAGATAATATTTATAGACTATAAAGTATCTTCTAAAGTTTAAGGATTATTTTTTATTTTTAGTACTCTATAGGTATTTTTATATAGACTTCTCTATCGAGCTTTATATAAATAAATATATTAGTAATATTATATTATTTAAACTTAAGATTATACCTAGCTACTATTACTATAAGTATTTAGAATAATTAATTTACTAGTATTATTATATAGATATCTTATAAAGTAATATTCCTCTATTAATTATTATAAATAATAAATTAAGCTTTATACTTTAGAAATTAATAGTATTTATTAAGTTTATAGGTATATACCTATATATAGTCTAGTATCTAATAGCCTACTTATTTAATTAGGGATTATTTTACTTCTAACTATAATTTTATTTATTAGTAACTATTAAAGTAAGCTTATTTAGTTTTTTTAAATAGTTTTTCTATTAGATAATCTTCTAGTTTTATTTAGATTATTAGTATAGATAGAAGCTAACTATAATAAAATTTAAAATTCTTTATAAGTATTTATTTTATTTAAGTCTTATTAAGCTCTATTTCTTAGTAGATACCTATATATTCTATTTAGGTATCTACTAGAAAGGTAACTATTTATAATATTATTTTTATTTAACTAACTATTAATAATAGTTAGTTACTATTACTAGCTTCTACTTTAGATAATAGCTTAGTTACTATTAGTTACTAGTTACTATTATTACTTATTATAAATTAGGTAAATAGTATAACTAGTAGTAGTATTACTAGTAGTATTAGATAAATATAGTTATTTTTTTTTTTTTTTTATATATTCTAGTATATCTTTATTACTATATAATAGTTTACTATAATTTATTATAATTATTTTATCCTTATAAAAGGAGATTATTTTAGATTAGTTTATTAGTATAGGTAGTAGTTCTACTATTTAGATCTATATTATAATCTCTTCTAGAGTACTATATATTAGGTTATCTATAAGTTTCTCCTAGATACTACTAAATATAATATCTTTATTAAATATAATATTATAGATATTTATTATCTTTAATAGTAATAGAATTTATATATACTATATATTTATAGACTAGTAATTAACTAGATATCTAATCTATACTTTAGAATTAAATCTTTATAATTTACTTTTTCTATATTATATATTATTAGTTATTATAAATACCTTATATCTATATACTTTAAAATATACTAGATTTAGTTTTTAAAGTTAAGTTACTATTCTATTATTAAGTATAACTATTATAAAAAATATTTTATAAAATAAGTACTATTAGTTCTTATAGTTTAGTATTTAGTTATATAGGTATACTATAGCTTTAGTAATTTTAGGCTATATTTCCTATAATAGATTTATATTAAATTATATTATATAAGCCTTCTCCTTTATAATACCCCCTAAATATTTAGTTCTACTATTTTAGACTTATATATCTAGTATTAAAGGCTTAATTCTAATATCTTAGTTTATATACTAGTGCTTAATATCTATTTTTATAGTAAAAATTTTATTATTAAACTTAAGGATTTTTATAGTAACTAAGAATTATATTTTTATAAAGATTATAAATTTACTTAATAGCCTAATAATTATTCTAGCTAGATAGTTATCTTTAAAATAAAAGTCCTATATAAGGCCTAAGTACTAATTAGTAATAAGTATCTAGCTTTTTTCTTTATTAAAACTTTATACCTTATAGTTATAAAAGTTAATTACTATATACTTATCTAGTTCTTTATTAGTCTAGTAAGATTTTTATTTAATCTATTATTTTAATTTAGCTTATTTATAAATATTATATTTTATTATAGGTATCCCTATAATATATACCCCCTTAGACTATAAAATAAAATATTCTAGTATATTAGATTCTAAATAGTTTAGATATTTATACTATATTATTATATTAGTAGTTTTTAACTTTTATTTAGTACTTAAGTTAATCTTATATATAGTAAAGCTTATATTATTACTTATATTTTAGTTAGATAGTTATTCTAAATAATTAAGAATAGTAACTAGTAGTATTTTATTACTATTATCTATTTATTCTATAGGCCTATACTCTAGTATCTATTATTTATATAATTTTTAGAACTCTATTATTATTATATTATTAGCTTATTTAATTACTATTAGCTCTAACTTAGTATCCTACTAGAGGCCTTATCTTCTAAATAGTTAGAATAATACTAAATTATAAAGGAGATTAGAATAGTATATAATATTATCTAGTCTAATTATATAATTATTATATATACTTTATATAATAGTACTACTCTATAGTTTAAAATAGATAGTTCTATACCCTTATATTTAAACTTATATATTTTCTATCTATATAAAGTCTCTTAGTATTAGTTATATAAGTAAAACTATTTAGTTAATATTATTATAGATATAGTAGGTTATACCTAAATTAAATATTAATAAATTATATAGTAGATAATTATTTAGATTTATATAAAAGAATATAGTATTAAAGCTTACTAGAATTCTAGTAATTTATTTTCCTTCTAGTTACTTATTAGTATTAGTCTTTATAATTTAAAAAGGAGTAGATATATATAATTATTTAATTCTAAGTATCTAAGTTTATAGTTTTTTAGCCCTTTTTAGACTCTTTTAGAGCTCTAGATTATTCTATATTCTATAGTTAACTATAGTATTAAAGCTAGATTAAAAATTAAACTAGTCTAGTACTTAACTTAAAAAGGTATAATAATAGTTCTAAAGACTATAGTATTATTTATAAATAGAATATTTTAGGCCTCTAATTACTATTATATCTTTTTTTAAAAACTACTTAGTTATAGTATATTAGCTAAAGGTTTATTTTTAATAAGGTTTTTTTTATTTAGATAGTATAACTTTAGTAATATAAAAGGTATCCCTATTAGTATCTAGAATAGATTTACTACTAGTAGTAAGAGATAATTTTATAGTAGTAAAGGTACTTCTTTACTATTTACCCTTAAGTAGGTAGAGGATAATTATATACTTTTAGAAGTATTTTATTATTTCCTTTCTATTTATATTTATATCTTAGTACCTACTCTTTTAAAAAAAAAATTTCTATATTAGTATAACCTTTATAATTATAACTAGAAAATTTTTTATTATATTATATATAAACTATACTTTACTAACTTTATTTATCTTAGTTTTAATAGTTATATAATTATATTCTATTAGCTATATATTCTAGTTTAAAAATAGTCTTATTAATTTAAAGATTTATAAATATTAAACTTTTATTTTATTTTATTTATCTTTCTTATCTATACTAACTAATTTTATAAAAAACTTAATTTATTATTAAATTATTTATTTAGGTTAATAGTAGTTATATTATAGGTATAATAATATAATTAATTATAAATAAAATACTATCTTTTTAAGACTAGCCTTCTCTTTTTAATATTCTTAATTATATATTTTATATACTTTAAGATATATTTTATAGTATTTAAGATTCTTTTAATATACCTTCTAGCCTATTATTAAAAGGTCTAATAATTTTATTTATCTTAGTAGTTTAGAGGTATTATATAAGCTATTTACTAGAATTATACTTAGCTAGTATATATTAATCTTAGATAGTAATAGTAAAATTAGTTTTACTCTAAAAGTTATATTACTATTAGGGTTTATAAACTCCTATACCTTAAATAGTTTATATTATATTTAGAGCTAGTATAGTTATTAGATATAATTTATATAGTTTATAAGAATTATAGTTAAATTATAGAGGATTAATAAGGCTATTTTATTAATTTAATTAAGGTAGTAAAACTCTTAATTATTAGATTTACTATAAATAATAATAGGTTATAGTAAACTATTAATAAGGTTAGATTAAAAATAATAATTAATTCTTTTTATATCTAACTAGACTAAAGGCTCTAAATTAATATTCTATATATTAAATTTTTTTTAGTATTCTAGCTATCTTTTATACTATCTATAATAATATATAGTAGTCCTTTACTATTAATTATAGTAGATAGTAGTTATTAACTACTATTAAATTATATACTATTCTAAGTAATCTATAATCTAATAACCTTATTAACTTTTTATTATTACATTTTTTATATATTAGTAAATACGCGCTAAGTCTATTTTAGCTAGCTTAGTACTATCCTCTTTTTAGTTAGCCTATATATAAATACTAAATATACTTTAGCCACTTTTTTAGTTTCTATATATTAGTAAAGTATAATATCTTATTATTCCTTTTATTTTATAGATTTACCCTACCTTATAGTAATTATCTATAATATAATAAAAGAAATAGAATAATATCTAATAATAATACTTTAAAGATAGGGCTTATTTAAACTATAGAAAGAAAAAATACTTTAAAACTAAATATTCTTTTAAGAAGTTCTAGAGTAAATAAGTCTAAGTAATAAAAATAGCTATAGTAATACTATAGCCTAAAACCCCTATACTACTACTAGGAGATATTATAGATAATAAGTCTAAGACCTCTAAATTACTAATAAAAGTCTAGGAGATAACTAAAAAAAAAAATATTATAAATTAAATTCTATAAAACCTATATTAGATATATAAAAGTAGTAAATACTTTATACTAGTTTATAATTATAAAATTAGAATTATAAATATAAATATTAACTAAATATACTACTAAATAAAGGAAAAGTAAAATAAAATACTAGTTCTAATATAGTAAATCTAGATATATAATAACTATATAATAATTATATAGTAGTACTATAAATTTACTAAATATAAATACTATAGAAAGGAGAAAAAAGTAGTAATAGAAGTATCTAGTAAATTAGAATATAAAAAACTATTAATAAATAATTATACTATAGGGTTATTCTATATATATAAATATAAAAAATAAAAAGAATATTATAATATTTTAAAATAGTATTAATATTACCTATACTATTATCTAATATACTAGAAATAGAAGTATATAATAGAATATTAGTCTATAAAATATAATTTAAAAGAAATTAAAAAACTTTATAAATATAATAATAATATTTATCCCTTATAAAAAAATTTAAAATATATATAATAAGTTTAATAGAAAGACTATAACTATATAAAGAAATCTTTAGAATATTTTAATAAAAAGGAAAAAATTACTAGTAATTAATAAAAAAAATACTATAAATATATTATATTATATAACTATTTAGTTATAAGGTACCCTATATACTAAAATTAAGTAAATAAAAGAGAATTTATCTAAGTTTTTAAAATAAAATAATAATAGAAGTATATATATTAGAATAGCTGGTATTAGTTAATTACCTCTTTATTTATTTATTTAGAATTTTTATTTTACTAAGTTAAGTTTATTTAATTACTATCTTTCCCTAGAACTAGTTATTAAAATCTATTAAAAGCTACTAATTATAACTAGATACTAGTTAACTTTATATTATAATCTTTATTATTTTATTCTACTATTAATATAATACTAAACTCCTTTAATATTTTATAATTAAATATTATATACCCCTATTACTATTATTAAATACTAACTCTATATAGTTACTATTTTTATTTTTTATTTTTTATTTTTTATTTTTTATTTTTTATATATTATCCTATAGGCTCCGCGCTTAGAATTTAGAATAAAACTTAGAACTTCTTTACTATTATTATTATTTATATCTATACTACTATATTATATAGAATTTCCTATATTTAGTAAATACTTATTTTATTATTTATTATTTTTATTATAAATTTTTTATTCTTTCTAGTTTTCTCTTTATTATTATTATAATAATTCTATATACCCTATATTTTTTATTACTATAGTATATATATATATAGCTAGTAGTTATTAAATATTTTATTATTAGCTAGTCTAGCTTATATAGTTTAAGCGCTTCTTTTATACCTATATATATAATTTTAGATTCTAGCTAGCTCTTAACTTCTAGAATATTATAACTATTACCTATTATTACTATTATTATTTAAATATTTTTACTATACTTCTTTATTTTATTATAGGTATTAGTTATTATTATTATTATTCCTAGATAAATAGTAGGAAATAGATATATTACTATTTATATTAGCTTATTATTAATTAGGTTAATTCTAAGGTATAGTTACTATATTAATAAGTTTAATAAAAACTATAAGTATTATATTATTAAATAGAATTTATAGTATACTAGGAATAGGTATTTTAATTATATTTTTATATACTATTAATAACTAGAGTATAGAATAGGAGAAAATAATATAGATAGTAATATCTATTTATATATATTTTTTTTCTAGTTCTAGTTCTAATAAAAACTATTTTTTTTAATATTTTATTAACTCTCTATTATTAGATTTCTTATATATTAGTAAGTATATATTAAGTCTACTTTAACTAGTTTTATACTAGTTTTATTTTAAATAGTTTAGTACTATACCCTTTTTAGTTAGTCTATATATAAATACTAGATATACCTTAACTACTTTTTTAGTCTCTTTATATATTAGTAAAGTGTAATACCTTATATTATCTACCCCTTTATTAATTTACCCGTCCTTATAGTAATTATATATAATATATATTAGGATTACCCTAAAACCCCTTAGGAATAATACTAGAGATAACGTATAAAGGAGTCTAAAAAAGTAAAGAACCTATAATATAATAATTATCTACTTTATAATAAGTATAAGTATAGAGGAGTCTATAATAAAATTTAAATAATATTAAAAAATTAAAATACTATTAAGTAATAAGCTAAGCTAGTAAAGGTATTCTAAAAACTTAAAAAGTAAATAAAAATAATAAGGCTATAGAACTTTATATAGAAAAATAGATTATAATTAAAAAATTCTAAATAAATATACTAATAGACCTTAGTACTACTAGATATTAAATCTTACCTAGAATAATAGAGAAATATAAATTACTATATTATAATAAAATAGAACTAGTCTAACTAGAAATAATAAATAGAATATTTTTCTAAAAATATAGTAAAGACTAGTTATATCTTAAAATACTATTATTACTAATAAATATTAAAGAATTTAAGAGCTAATATAACTTTATTATAATAAATATAAAAAGTTTAGAAACTATTATAAACTATAACTAGTTATTAAAAAATAATCTAGATATTAATTAAAAAAGTTAAATAATATATAGCTAAGAATTAATATTATAGATTACTAGTATAAAATATTTATAGAAAGTAAAACTAAAGACCCTAAATACTTTAACTAAATAAGTTATATAATAATAGACTAAGGAGATCTTAGCTACTAAAATTACTAGAATTCTAAAAGAAAATCTAGAATAAATATAAATTATCTAGGTATAATACTTAGATTTCTAGGTTATAGAAAAACTATTAATAATTCTACTAGAATATAAAAAGTATATAGAATTCTTTAAAGAAATTAAAAAAAAAAACTACTAAATTACTAAAAATAGAATTATAAGATATTTTTAAAAAAGAGTATAAAACTATAACTAGAATAACTAAAACTAATATTAGTAAACTAGAAAAAAGAAGTATAGAAGTATTTATAAAAAATCTAAAATAGAAATATATCTAGAAAAGTTATACTCCTATAACCTTTCTAATTCTATAGGTATTTAAAAAGAATAGTAAGTTATAAGTTTATATAAATTATAAATAGCTAAATAATACTATAATTAAGAATTAGTACCTATTACCCTTAATTATAGAGCTTATAAATTAACTCTAAGGAACTAAATAGTTTATAAAGTTTAATATATATAATAGATATTACTATATATAAATTACTAAAGAATATAAATAGAAAATAGTATTTAAAACTAAATATAGTTTCTATAAATACTAGATTATACTATTTAGATTAATAAACGTCCCTATAATATTTTAGATAGTTATTAATAAGTTATTATATAAATACTTAAATATATTCTATATAGTATATTTTAATAATATACTTATTTACTTTACTAGAATACTAGAGAAATATATTAGATATATAAAGAAAGTATTTAAAAAAATAAAATAATATTAGTTACTTCTCTATTTAGATAAATATAAGTTCTATATTATTAAAATAAAGTATCTAGAATTTATTATTTTAAGAAAAGATATATTAATAGATTTAAAAAATATTACTACTATATAGAAATAGCTAGTTTTTAAATTAGTAAAGGATATCTAGTTCTTTTTAGGGTTTACTAACTTCTACTAAAAGTTTATAAAAAACTATTCTAAAACTATTATACTACTAATAGATTTTATAAAGAAGAGTAATAATAAAGTTATATAGCTAATCTAAAAAAAGCTATTAGAAATATTTAGGAAATTATAGATAATATTTCTAATAGTTCTACTTTTATAGATATTTAATCTATAGAAACTAGTAAGGATTAAAATAGATATATTTAACTATATATTAGGAGTAATTCTTTTATAACTAAATAAAAATAAAAAATAGAAACTAGTATTCTACTATTTATAAAAATTTTTAGGAGTAAAACTTAACTATAATATTTATAATAAAAAACTACTAGTAATAGTAGATATTTTTAAATAATAAAAAGTATAGTTTATAGAAGTCTATTTTAAAATAAAAGTATAGATAGATTACTAGAACTTTACTAGTTTTATATTAACTAAAAAGTTTAACTAATAATAAATATAATAAATAGAATTTTTAGTAAACTTTAATTTTATAATTTACTATTAATCTAGAACTCTTAATAGTATAGTAAATACCTTAAGTAAATAATTAAACTTAACTAAAAATAAGGTTAAGCTATATAATATAATACTATATAAACGCGAAAATAGTATACTTAAGTATAACTAGCTAAAATTAAAGTATAGATAGCTAGTTTAAAATATATAAAACTAGAAGTATAAAACTTCTAGAGCTACTAGAAACTTAATTAAGGCTAGAAAGAGGAATATAATCTCTTTAAATATAGTTTTAATAAAACTAGATAAAACTACTAATAGTAGATTATTATTAATAATAAATATATATCTATTCTAATTAGAAAACTATATAAATTATAAAAATAGAAATATTTAAATATTAAAAAAATAATATATTATATTATAAATAAATATACTATTTCTAAGTTTAAGTAATTAATTATAATAGAGATAAGTAACTATTTAGCTTATTAAAAAACTAAATCTAAGAAATATAAGCCTTATAAACTCCTATAACTACTATCTATAATAAAATAACTATAATAAAATATAATAATAAATTTTATAGTAAAACTTCTAAAATTACTATAGCTAGAAATAAAGTATATATATAATACTATTATAGTAATAGTAAATAAACTTATAAAAGTAGTTAAGTTTAGATTTATAGAAAAATTTATAATAGTAGAGAAACTAGTCTATAAGATTAATAATATACTATTCTCTAAGTATAAACTATTAGAAAAATTTATTATAAATAGAAATAAGCTTTTTATTTTAAAGTATTAAAATACTTTTACTATAGCTTTAGAAATAAACTAAAAGCTATTAATAAGTTTCTATTCTAAAATAAATAAATAAATAGAATATATAAATTAAATACTTAAATAGTATCTATAATTCTATATTAATAAATAATAGAATAACTAAATAGAACTTTTATTAACTATATAGTTAGTATATAATAGCTTAAAGTTAGGTATAATAAAATACTTACCTTACTATATAAACTATAGATATAAGCTAATTACTTATTAAAATCTAAAAGATATAAAAAGTATTTCTACTAAAGTCTAAAATAAAATTTAAAAGATAAAGAAACTTTATAAAGTTTTATAAAAAAAGATTATCTATAGAGTCCTTATAGTATTTAAAAATATAAATAAGTAAAGAATTAAGAAACTAATTTTTAAAAAGAGGAATAAAGTTTTTCTATTATAGAAAAATCTAAAGATTAAATAATTAAATAAAAAACTAAATTATTTTTAAATAAAATCTTTTAAAGTTTAAGAAATAAAGAAACTAGTTATAACTAAATTATTTCTATTAATAAGTATAAAAATATACCCTACCTTTTATAAATTACTTTTAGAACTAGTACTTCTAAATACTCTAATTAAGACTTAATTAGAGTTAGAAGATAATAAGTATAAGGTTAAAGTAATTAAAAATTTATAAATAATTAAATATTAGTAAAGATATTTAGTAAAGTAGAAAGAATAGCTAGAATAATATAATATTTAGAAACTAAAAGAAAATTTTATAAATTATAAATTACTAGTATTAAAGTACTACTAATAATATCTAAAGGGCTAATATTAGAAAAAGTAAAGAGAAAATTAAAAAAATTAAAAAAGTAAAAGAAGTTAGCCTATAACTAGCTACTATTAGTAGATAAAAGTAAAAATAGTAATAATCTATAAATATTATTAGAAACTATATTTATTATAATAAGAGAACCCCCCTTTTATAAATTATTAATAGTATTAATTACTTAAAAATTATAATAAGTATAGAAATATTTCTTTACTTCTATTTTAGTAAATACTAGTTTAAAATAAACTATTTTAGTATACGTCTATAATAGTATTAAGTAAGCCTCTTTTTTTTTTAGACTAGATTTACTACTATATATTCTTAGGTATCTATAAATTATACTTTTTATAAATAAAGATATAACTAGTATAGTAACTAGAAATAGTATTTATAAAATATTATAACTTTAATTTCTAATACTACTTATAGCCTAGTAAATCTATTATTTTTAAATTATTTAACTTAATATTTAGTATATAAATATAATAGAATTAAATAGATAAATAGAGAGCTTTTAGTATAGTTAGAAAAGTAAAAAAAGTCTAGAGAAAAATATAATATAAGTATATTTTAAAAAAAACTTACCTTTATATACTAATCTAGAATAGAAATACTACTACTATATAAAAACTATATTATAGGAATTATTATAGAATATTAGAATAATAACCCTAAATAGAGGAGTAATATTATAAGTATAAATATATATAATAGAATATTAGTAGAAAATAATATAATAGGAAATAATATTAATAATAAGAAATAAAATACTACTTTTTAAAATTACTAAGAACTAATATTATATAATAAAGTTCTATATATATAAAAAACCCTAGGGATATTAGGGCTTTAGTAGAATAATAAAAAAGTTCTATATTATAAAAAGATTCTAAGGACTATAGAAAGTCTAAAAACTATAGTAGAGTACTAGAATATTAAAGAATTAAAAAACTAGTATAAAATTTAGAAAAATCTCTATATAGTTTCTATTTTTTATAGTTAATTTAAAATATTATTTAGAAGTAGTTTACTTTTATAACTAAATTAAAATTATTTCTATATATATATAAATACTTAGTTTTCTTTTAGTATTATTATATTATATTTTATTATAATATAGAATATTTATAAGGATTAATTTAACCTAAGGTTAAATCCCCTTATAGGATATTTACCTATCTTTAAGCTTAGGTCTTATCTAGTAGCCTATATATAAATTAGTTAGTAGATTTTAAATACCTAGTATATAGAGAGTCCCTTTCTAGAATCCTCTCTATCTTAGTATTTTAAATTTAGTCTTAATTTATATAGTTTCTTTTATCTATTTAATTTTAAAAGTATTTACTCTATTTAGCTATATTCTAGCTTTATATTAAATTTAAGACCTTTTCTTTTAACTAAAGATTAGTAACTATAATATTTACCTTTAGCTCTTTAGATATAAAAAGGTTTACTAAAATTCTAAAATTTTTTTTTAGATTAGCTATTAAGGTACTAGAATATTCTTTAAAATCCTTATTAAAAGCTAGCTATTAAGGTACTAGAATATCCTTTAAAATCCTTATTAAAGGCTAGCTATTAAGGCGCTAGAATATCCTCTAAAATCCTTATTAAAGGCTAGCTATTAAGATATTAGAATATCCTCTAAAATTTTTATTAAAGGCTAGCTATTAAAGTATTAGAATATCCTCTTAGATTTTTTAAACTCCCTTAAAGATCTACTAATATTAGATACTTTTAGTAGAATTAACTATTATAAAAGTTAAATTCTTTTTAGATAAAAGTATATACTTACTATAGGTATATTAAAAATAATATATATATCTTTAGTAAATAGGCTTATAAGGCTAGGATATAGCTAAATAGAGTAAATACTCTTAGAATTAGATAAATAGAAGAAACTATATAAATTAAGACTAAACTTAAGATACTAAAATAGAGAGGGTTCTAGGAAGGGACTCTCTATATACTAGGTATTTAAGATCTACTAACTAATCTATATATAGGCTACTAGATAAGGCCTAAGTTTAAAAGTAGGTAAATATCCTATAAGGGGATTTAATCTTAGGTTAAATTAACCCTTATACTACCCCCCTCTAAGCGCGATCTAGGGTCTTAATAGTCTTTAAGGACTATAAAAATACCTATATCTATAAAAAGAAAGAAAAGAGTAAATTAGTCTAAGGAGAAAGAAATAAAAATAAAGAAAAATATCCTCTATACCTTTAAAAAATTTTCTATTAAACTTATATAGTTATAGACTAGATTAGAGTATTTTACTTTAGTATAATTATATAGGGCTTTATAATTTCTAATATAAAAATACCTTTATTTAGAATTTTTCTAAGTAGTTAGCTACGCGCTATTATATATATATTATATAGGGTTCCCTAATCCTATAAGGAGAGGTTAAGATCTAGTTTAAGACCTTAGATTTCTTACTTATAGTTAAAGGCTTAAAGTACTTAATATATAAAGCTTAATCCTTTATAGTATTAAAAAGTATAAGATAAGTACGCCTTATAGATACTAGATAGGCTATTTAAATTAAGCTACTATACTAACTAGCCTATTTTTAGGTAACCTTTTATTAATTACCTACCTTAATAGGCGTGTTATTTTTAGGATTACTATCTAAAAATACTTTATTAAGGATAGCTTTTTTCTAAGTATCTAGGCACTTAGGGGGTCTAGCTACCTAAGGATTAGTATTATAAAAGTTACCTACTAGCTTTAAAGTATTTCTAAAGTTAGATACTAAATACTATATATTATTTAGGTTATAGCCTTACTATATTATTTAGTACTAGAGTTTTCCCTAACTTAGTTAGCTATTATAAATAAGTAATACCTCCTACTTAAGGGTACTATTAACTTTAGTTAGTAGTTTCTATAGTTAGTATTATTTAAGAAGTAGGTTATTAGGTACTTTCTAAAGATAGTCTATATAAAATACTAAGTAAACTTTTATATATAATAGTAATTTAAGTTTATAGGATAACTCTTTTATCTCTATAATATAGTATAGACTATATATTTACTTATTAAGCTTAATAGAGGGATATAATATTAAAAAGCCTTTTAGGGTAATATAGATAAAGTTACTAATAATAAAGTTAGGTAATTAGTAGTATTTATTAGCTTATTTTACTATTAAGTCTTATACTATAATAAGGTTCTAATAGGCCTAGTTATAAACCTAAGTAATAGTTTTAAGATAAGTAGTAATAAACTTATAGGCTTACTTAGAGCTAATATTATTAGGGGAGTTCTTAGGTAACCTAACTCTATCCCTCTAGTTCTAAAAGACTTTAACTTTATAGCTAAACTTAATTTTATATAAAGAGAAACTAGTAGATTTATTAGATAAAAAGGCTTATATCTAGTCTATTAAAGGGAGTAGATCTAACTAATTATTCTAAAATTTATTAATAAATAGGTAGAAATACTAGTTAATATATTTATTATATATCTTAGTTTAGCTATCTATTTAGATATAACCTATAAATATAAGTTTCTACTATATACCTATAAAGTAATATAGTTTACTAGTAAAATTAGAAGTAAACTATAGCCCTTAATCTAATATAATAGATTTAGGGATACTAAAGATTCTCTAGATATACTAGTAGTAAAGGGAGATAGTCTATTCTATAGTAATTATCTTATAATATAGTAATAAAAAGATATATTTACTTAGATAATATATATAAACTATAATATTATTAAAGCCCTTTTAGTCTAGTAGAAAGCTTTTAAAGTCTATAGAGATATTTTACTATATAGCCTCTAGGATAGGTAGTAGCTAGAGTAGGCCTAGCTTTTTATTATAAGGGGGCTTAGTCTAGTAGTAAATCTTATAATTTTATATAAACTATTTAATATTTATATATATATAGCTCTAATAGTATAATTTTTAGATAAGTTTATAGGTCTTTTTAGTACTAGAGTATATAGTCGTCTAGTAGGAGTAAACTATATTAATAAGAATTATTTAAAACTAACTAGTTTTAGAGATAATTAGGTAGTCTTAGTATAAAAGAAGTCTAGAAGGTATTCTATTATACTTACTATTTAGTTTAAAAGTAGCCTCTTAAAGTAGTTCTAAAATTAGATTAGTATAATTTACTTTAAATAGGTAGTTTACTAGTATAATAGGAGAGTTTTATAATTTAGCCTTCCTACTCTACTAGTTTAGCTTAGTAGTAGTAACTAATACTACTACTTTATAGTCCTTATTATTAGTATTATTATTAGTAATATCCTGTTATTAGGGGAAGAAATATATTATATAGGCTAACTTAGCTTTTACCTTCTATATAACTAGTTCTTCCTATTTTTATAATAGTATATTAGTCACGATATTTATAAATCTAGGGTAAAATATAATTATATAATTATACTAGGATAATACTTCTAACTAATAAGTCTAATAGGGTATAAGTTTTTACTTTATAGAGAAGTATTTAAATATATAATAGTTTATAATAATAGTAAATAGCTCTTCTAACTATAGACTAATAAGCTAGATATACTATATATATAACCTATTTATAATAGTAAATATTTTCTTATTATAAATATTATAATTTATCTCTACTAGTTTTATTTTATATAAGTAGAAACTAAAAGATTTCTAGATTCTATTATTTTATATCTATAAAATAGCTCCTATAATAATACTATTACTAGTATTAGTCTCTATTTATATTTTATAGTAGGGGGAGTACTATATAATAAAATTATCTAAGTAGAAAAGGTCCTTTATAGCTTAAAAAGTAGTATATTCCTTATTTTTAAACTTATACTAGGTATCTTTTTTAGTTAGCTTAGTTAGGGGTTAAATAATATATCTATAGTTTTTAAGGTAGGTCTAATAGTAGTTATAGAATTCTAAAAAGGATTAGAGGGTATAAAGGCTAGTAGGCTCTTTCTAATCCTATACTATAGTTTCCTTCTTAAGGTCCTTATAGATCCTGTTAGTAGTAATAATAAAGCCTAGAAATTTAACTTCTTAAATAGTAAATTCGCTTTTCTTAATATTATAATAGAGGTAGTACTCTTTTAGCTATTTAATAACTTTAGATATATAAGTCTTATACTCTAGAGGGTCCTTAAAGTAGATAAGAATATTATTAATATAAACTATATAAATTAAGTTAATTATATTAGCTAGAATTATATTAATAAAATACTAGAATAATACTAGTCTATTAATTATACTAAAAGGAAAAATATTATACTTAAAGTTACTATATTAAATTTAAAATATAGAGAGGTAAGAGGTATATTTAGTAAGTTATATATAGTAAAAGGCTTATTATAGGTCTAGTTTAATAAACACGTGTACCTTAGATAGGTATATAAAAGTTTTCTTTAGTAATAGTATAAAAGTAATATCTTTCTTAGTAATACTATTAAGCCTTCTATAATTAATATAAAGATACTACCCCCCTTTAGGCTTCTTTATATATAAGATAGGGGAGGTAAAGCTAGTATTACTAGGGGAGATAAACCTTTTCTTTACTATATTCTAAATATATAGGTATAGTAATTCTAGCTTATTAAGGGATATAAGATATAGTAGGGAGGTCTTTAAAATATTAATATCTTTAGTAAAAATAATATTATAGTTAATACCTTCCTATTATAGGGGTAAGGTATTTACCTCTTATTTACTAAAGTAAGAAATATCTATTCCTGCCTATCTATAGTAGAGAAGCTTAGCTTTAAATTCTACTAGTAGCTATTCTTAAGACTTTTTTAGAGAGTTAGCTATAGCTTTCTTCTTATAATACTTAGTTTTTATAAGTTTAAGTAACTTATATTAACTAATAGAGCTAATCTCTATACCTTATATACTAATTATAAATACTATAGTAGAGATAGTTAAAATATTAATACTAGCCTTAAAGAGCTATTCCCTTATTAGTATTTAATACTTAGGGGGTTTCTCTAGAGGTAATAGCCCTAGATTAGATAGTATTTTATTTATCTTATATAAATCTTCTTTATATTAAAGCTACTCTATAGGGTAGAAGGTAGTAATAACTTAGTTTTTTAGATAGTTTTTTAGTTTAATCCTTAACTTTTATAAGAGTTTCTTAGTGGTTTATTTACTAGAGTCTCTAATAGGATCTAGCTTAGTAGAGGTAGTTAATTTTCCTAGTAATAATTTATTATTATATAGTAACTTATTACTATATCTATATACTAGGGTATTATCCTTAATACTAGACTTAGTTAATTACTAACTCTTATTTCTAGACTCTAGTAGTTTAGTTTTATTACTATCCTTATTTAAAGATATATAATATACTATAATAAAGTCCTTATCTAGAATAGGCTCTACTAAAGGTAATTAATAATTACTATAGTTCTAGGGGGTAGTCTATACTAGAGAGATAGATAATATTATAGGCTTTATAGAGATCTTAAACTTCTTTATAGAAGAGTATTCCTTATAAAATAATTATACTTATTAAAATTAAATATCCTCCTTTTTAAAGTTAGTATTCTATTAGTTAGTATTAAACTAGTATTCTTTATTAACTAATAGGAGTAGGTAGTATAGTACTATAAGTAGAGTAATAACCTATAATAGTATATTATCTAGCTATAATAAGTACTAGTTATAATAATTAATTAGTATCTTAGTATTCTTAAAAAATTTTTATCCTATAATAAGGTTATAGTCTCTTATTTTATATAGAATAAACTATATAGTTATAGGGTATTTATTAATATTAAGTACTACTTAAAAGTAGTAATTAACTAAGGTAGCCTTCTTACTAGTAAAACTCTTAAGAGGGATTAGATATTTAAGCTATATTAACTTAATATTAAGTTAGTACCTTAGTACTTTCTCTAGCTATAAGGTAATAAGATTATATATAGATATACTAGAATTAATAAGACTATATATATAAACCTTATATCTATTATTTTAAAATATTATAAGAAGTATAAAAGATATTCCCCTAAATAAGTTAGGGATTTAAATATCTTTAGGGTTAGTATAATACTTTTTAGGGTAAAATACTAGCTTCTATAGGTTAATTAGTTCTATATCTACTACTCCTATTAGAGGTACTAGTCTAGAGTTAATTAGTACCTCTAGTTTTCTAACTTAAAGTCTAACTTAGAGTTTTTATTAGAGGTATATTTATTACTAGATTTTAGAAAGAAATAAGCCTTATTCTCTTTTTAAACTTTTATAATAGTGGTAATAGTATACCTATTATAGGGTTTAATAAAATAATTATAGTAGATATAGTCCTTAGAGAGGTAGTTATAATATATCTAATTCTTATAATACTACTCCCTAGAGTACCTATATTTAAGGTTAGTAGATTAGTACTTTAGAGCTAATTCTACTATAGTATCTTTAGGTAGTCCTATAGTATAATAAGAGGCTAAAATAACTATTTATAATAAAAACTCCTTATAATAGTATAGGGTAGAGGGAGTAAATTAATTATAATTAGCCTAATAGTTACGCTTATAGGCTTTATATAGCTTATAGATAATAGTATAAAATTTATTATAGTCTATAGTAGGGTTAATAGTATTCTAGATAAGCTAGTTAGTAAGCTTTATATAGAGCTTCTTATAGAGTATCTCTTTAGAATTATTAAAATAAAACCTAGCCTAGTTTATAAATATATTATACTATATAATAAATAAATTTATATCTCCTCTAAATAGAAGTATTATCTTTTAGAGATTAGTATAGGTATTAATATCCTAGTTTAGTAGTATAAATATAGCTTAGAGGTAGTTATATAAACCTATAAAAGATATAATTAATTACTACTATTTCTAAGTATTAAAAATTTTAAAGATATAGCCTTCTAGCTATATATTAATATAATTAGTAATAGCTATAGTATATTCTTTAAAAGTATCTTACTAAAAATAGTCTATATTAAACTTAATCTTAACCTCTAGTAAATAGAACTATAGCTTAAACTAAGCCTTATTACTATTAAACTTATTAGGGTCTAGAATTTTAGAGAATAGGTATTTACTCTAGTAAGCTTAGTACTTTATATAGTAAAGATTTAGTACTTTATAGAAAAGTTTACTAGGGGTATTTACTCTTAGGATATATTAACCTATAGTAGAATAGCCTATACCTTACTAACTATTTATTTTTAAAGTAACTAGTTTAGTATTATATTTAATAGTAGGTACTAGCTTAAAAGGGGAAGTACTAAACTAGTAGAATAACTTAAGGCTATTATTACTATTTAAGTTACTAATTATTATCTATATTAGTTAATTCTTAGTTTTAGTAGTTTTTTTTAGTTTTATAATCTTAGTTTATAGATAATTATTTTCCTTCTAAGTCTATATTTAAGAGTTTATTATAATATTAATTTTATTATTTAGGTTAGTATTTTACTAGACTAGCTTTTATTACTAGTCCTATACTTTACATATATAATAGGATAAGACTATAAACTATAGCTTTATAGTAAATAGGGCTATATTAGCCTTAATATAGCCTATATATATATTAGAAGTAGTAGTAAACTCTAGGCCTTAGTAGTTTAAGGTCTCTAGGTCCTTTCTATCTAAAGTAATTAGGTCTAGGATAATTATATTAATATTAGTAAAGGCTATATATAGTTTAGATACTTTTTCTAGCTCTTATAGCCTAGCTATTTATAGACTAATTTTAAAGTTATCTTTTTCCTCTTTATAATTTCTAGTTTTAGGATTCTAATAGAGGCCTAATTCCTTCTTAACCTTACTAATATTAGCTAGGTATTCTTTAGTACCTTTAGGTAGCTAGATACCTAGTTCTAGTAGAAAAAGTTTAATCTAGAAGGGTAGATCTTCTAGCTTATAAGGAGATTATATACTAGAGGTTTTAGCTACTAGTATCTATTCTTATATTAGGATAGATAAGTAACCTTAAGGTAGTATATATAATATTTTACCTATAGTTATACTATAATAGGGGTTATTTATTTTTAAAATATTATTAAGGTTTTCTTTACTAAAATTAAAAGCTATTATTTCTTTAGTAGTATAGCTTATAGAGTAAGTCCTAATATAGCTCTAAGAAAAAGGTATTAAGGCCCTATTAATAAATTACTTAGATACTAGAGGTTTTATTTTTATATACTTAGTTATAGGTAGTAATATAGTAGGTATAGAGTTATTTAGAAATAAAGTAAATAAAGAGAGAGGGCTATCTAAAATAAAAATATTATATAAATTAATATTTATTATAAGGGTAAAAGGTAGATTTAGGTAAATAAGGTATAAGTAATAAATAGGTAGTTAGTTATATTTTAAGCCTATTTACTAAGGGTATATATATTATTTTTAGTATACCTATAATAGGTATATACTTTTACCTAAAAGGGATTTAACCTTTATAGTAGTTAATTCTACTAAAAGTACCTAATATTAGTAAGTTTTTAAGGGAGTTTAAAAAATCTAGGAGGATATTCTAGTACCTTAATAGCTAGCCTTTAATAAGGACTTTAGAGGATATTCTAGTACCTTAATAGCTAGCCTTTAATAAGGACTTTAGAGGATATTCTAGTACCTTAATAGCTAATCTAAAAAAATTTTAGGATTTTAGTAGATCTTTCTATATTTAAAGAGCTAAAGGTAGATATTATAGTTACTAATCTCTAGCTAAAAGAAGGGGTCTTAAGTTTAATATAAAGCTAGGATATAACTAAATAGAATAAATACTCTTAGAATTAGATAAATAGAAAAAACTATATAAATTAAAACTAAACTTAAGATACTAAAATAGAGAGGGTCCTAGGGAGGGACTCTCTATATACTAGGTATTTAAGATCTACTAACTAATCTATATATAGGCTACTAGATAAGGCCTAAGCTTAAAGGTAGGTAAATATTCTATAAGGGGATTTAACCTTAGGTTAAATTAACCCTTATAAGGCTTAAAATATAACTAACTACCTATTTATTATTTATACCTTATTTATCTAAACTTATTTATTATTCTTATAGTAAATATTAATTTATATAATATTTTTATTTTAGATAATTTTTTCTTTCTATTTATTTTACCTCTAAATAGCTCTATACCTATTATACTATTACCTATAATTAAGTATATAAAGATAAAACCTCTAGTATCTAAATAGTTTATTAATAAGAACTTAATACCTTTTTTTTAGAGCTATACTAGAACTTACTCTATAAACTATATTACTAAAGTAATAATAACTTTTAATTTTAATAAAAAAAACTTTAATAATATTTTAAAAGTAAATAATCTCTATTATAGTATAACTATAGATAAAATATTATATATATTATCTTAAAGTTATTTATCTATCCTAATATAAAAATAGGTACTAGTAACTAAAACCTCTAGTATATAATCTCTCTATAAGCTAGAAAATCTACTTTTCTAAATTAAACTTTTCCTATTAGAACTAGATATCTAGCTACCTAAAGGTACTAAAGAATACCTAGCTAATATTAGTAAAATTAAAAAGAAATTAAGTCTCTATTAAAACCCTAGAACTAGAAACTATAAGGAGAAAGAAAATAACTTTAAGGCTAGTCTATAGGTAACTAAGCTATAAAAGCTAAAGAAAGTATCTAAACTATATATAGTCTTTACTAATATTAATATAATTATTTTAGATCTAATTACTTTAAATAGAAAAAATCTAGAGACCTTAAACTACTAAGGTCTAGAGTTTACTACTACTTTTAATATATATATAGACTATATTAAGGCTAATATAATCCTATTTATTATAAAACTATAGTTTATAATCTTATTCTATTATATATATAAAGTATAGGACTAGTAATAAAAGCTAGTCTAATAAAATACTAATCTAAATAATAAAATTAATATTATAATAGACTTTTAAATATAGACTTAAAAAGAAAATAGTTATTTATAAACTAAGATTATAGAACTAAAGAAGATTACTAAGGCTAAAAATTAATTAATATAGGTAATAATTAGTAACTTAGATAGTAATAATAGCTTTAAGTTACCCTACTAGTTTAGTACTTCCCCTACTAAGCTAGTACCTACTATTAAATATAATATTAAACTAGTTATTCTAAAGATAAATAGTTAGTAAGGTATAAATTATTTTATTATAAGTTAATATATCCTAAGAGTAAATACCCTTAGTAAACTTTTTTCTAAAGTATTAAATCTTTACTATATAAAGTATTAAACTTACTAGAGTAAATACCTATCCCTTAAGGTTCTAGACCCTAATAAATTTAATAGTAATAAGACTTAGTTTAAGCTATAGTTCTATTTATTAGAGGTTAAAATTAAGTCTAATATAAACTACTTTTAGTAAAATACTTCTAAAGAATATACTATAGCTATTACTAATTATATTAATATATAGCTAAAAGACTATACTTTTAAAATTTTTAATATTTAGAAATAGTAGTAATTAACTATATTTCTTATAGGTTTATATAACTACCTCTAAACTATATTTATACTATTAAACTAGAATATTAATATTTATACTAACCTCTAGAAAATAATATTTCTATCTAGAGAAGATATAAACTTATTTATTATATAGTATAATATATTTATAAATTAGACTAGGTTTTATTCTAATAATTTTAAAGAGATATTCTATAAAAAGCTCTATATAAAACTTACTAACTAGCTTACTTAAAATACTATTAACCCTATTATAGACTATAATAAATTTTATACTATTATCTATAAGTTATATAAAGCCTTTAAGTATAACTATTAAGTTAACTATAATTAATTTACTTTTTTTATTCTATACTATTATAAGGAGTTTTTATTATAAATAATTACTTTAGCCTCTTATTATACTATAGGACTACCTAAAGATACTATAGTAGAATTAGCTCTAAAGTACTAATTTACTAACCCTAGATATAAATATTCTAGAGAGTAGTATTATAAAAATTAGATATATTATAACTACCTTTTTAAGGACTATATTTACTATAATTACCCTATTAAACTTTATAATAGGTATACTATTACTATTATTATAAAGGTTTAAAAAAAAAATAAAACTTACTTTTTCCTAAAATTTAATAATAAATATACCTCTAATAAAGACTCTAAGTTAGACTTTAAATTAAAAAACTAGAGGTATTAGTTAACTCTAGACTAGTATCTTTAATAGGAGTAATAGGTATAGAACTAATTAATCTATAGAAACTAGTATTCTACCCTAAAAAATATTATACTAATTCTAAAGATATTTAAATCCTTAACTTATTTAGAAGAATACCTTTTATACTTTCTATAATATTCTAAAATAATAAATATAAGGTTTATATATATAGTTTTATTAATTCTAATATATCTATATATAATCTTATTACTTTATAGCTAGAGAAAATACTAAGGTACTAACTTAGTATTAAATTAATATAGCTTAAATATCTAATCCCTTTTAAGAGTTTTACTAATAAGAAGGCTACCTTAGTTAATTACTATTTTTAAGTAATACTTAATATTAATAGATACCCTATAATTATATAATTTATTCTATATAAAATAGGAAACTATAACCTTATTATAGAATAAAAATTCTTTAAGGATACTAAAATACTAATTAATTATTATAATTAGTATTTAATATAGCTAAATAATATATTATTATAAGTTATTATTCTACTTATAGTACTATACTACCTATTTTTACTAGTTAATAAAGAATACTAGTTTAATACTAACTAATAGGATACTAACTTTAAGAAGAAGGATATTTAATTTTAATAAGTATAATTACTCTATAAGGAATACTCTTCTATAAAGAAATTTAAAATCTCTATAGAGCCTATAATATTATCTATCTCTCTAGTATAAGCTATCCCCTAAAACTATAGTAATTATTAATTATTTTTAGTAGAGTCTATTCTAGATAAGGACTTTATTATAATATACTATATATTTTTAAATAAGGATAGTAATAAAACTAAACTACTAGAGTCTAGAAATAAAAGTTAGTAATTAGCTAAGTCTAGTATTAAAAATAATACCCTAATATATAGATATAGTAATAAATTACTATATAATAATAAATTATTACTAAGGAAATTAACTACCTTTATTAAGCCTAATCCTACTAAAAACTCTAGTAAATAAGCTACTAAAAAACTTTTATAAAAGCTAAGAATTAAATTAAAAAACTACTTAAAGGACTAAATTATTATTACCTTCTACCCTATAGAGTAGCTTTAATATAAAGAAGATTTATATAAAATAAATAAAATACTATCTAATCTAGGGCTACTACCTCTAAAGAAACCTCCTAAGTATTAAATACTAATAAAGGAATAGCTTTTTAAAATTAATATTAATATTTTAACTATTTCTACTATAGTATTTATAGTTAGTATATAAGGTATAGAGATTAGTTCTATTAATTAATATAAGTTACTTAAACTTATAGAAACTAAGTATTATAAAAAGAAAGCTATAGCTAACTCTCTAGAAAAGTTTTAAAAATAGCTACTAGTAGAATTTAAAACTAAGCTTCCTTATTATAAATAGGTAGGAATAGATATTTCTTACTTTAGTAAATAAAAGGTAAATACCTTACTCCTATAATAAAAAGGTATTAACTATAATATTATCCTTATTAAGGATATTAGTACTTTAAAGACCTCTCTACTATATTCTATATCCCTTAATAAGCTAGAATTACTATATCTATATATTTAAGATATAGTAAAAAAAGGATTTATCTTCCCTAATAATACTAGCTTTACCTCCCCTATCTTATATATAAAGAAGTCTAAAGGGGGATAATATCTTTATATTAATTATAAAAGACTTAATAATATTACTAAAAAGGATATTATTTTTATACTACTACTAAAAGAAACTCTTATATACCTATCTAGGGTATATATATTTATTAAATTAGATCTATAATAAGCCTTTTATTATATATAACTTATTAAATATACTTTTAACCTCTCTATATTTTAAATTTAATATAGTAATTTTAAATATAATATTTTTTCTTTTAATATAATTAATAGACTAGTATTATTCTAGTACTTTATTAATATAATTCTAGTTAATATAATTAACTTAATTTATATAATTTATATTAATAATATTCTTATCTACTTTAAAGACCCCCTAAAGTATAAGGCTTATATATCTAAAGTTATTAAATAGTTAAAAGAGTACTACCTCTATTATAATATTAAGAAAAGTAAATTTACTATTTAAGAAGTTAAATTTTTAAATTTTATTATTACTACTAATAGAATTTATAAGGACCCTAAAAAGGAAACTATAATATAGAACTAAAAAGAGTCTACTAGTCTTTATACCCTCTAATTTTTTTTAGGATTCTATAATTACTATTAGGCCTACCTTAAAAACTATAGATATATTATTTAACCCCTTACTAAGCTAACTAAAAAGGATACCTAGTATAAATTTAAAAATAAGAAATATACTATTTTTTAAGCTATAAAGGACTTTCTCTACTTAAATAATTTTATTATATAGTACTCCCCCTACTATAAGATATAGATAAAAACTAATACTAGTAATAGTATTATTATAGGAACTATTTTATAGATATAAAATAATAGAATCTAGAAACCTTTTAGTTTCTACTTATATAAAATAAAACTAGTAGAGATAAATTATAATATTTATAATAAAGAAATACTTACTATTATAGGTAGATTATATATATAGTATACCTAGTTTATTAGTCTATAGTTAAAAGAGCTATTTACTATTATTATAGACTATTATATACTTAAATACTTCTCTATAAAATAAGAACTTATACCCTACTAAACTTATTAATTAGAAGTATTATTTTAGTATAACTATATAATTATATTTTACTCTAGATTTATAAATATTATAGCTAATATACTATTATAAAAATAGGAAGAACTAGTTATATAAAAGATAAAAGCTAAGTTAGCCTATATAATATATTTCTTCCCCTAATAATAAGATATTACTAATAATAATATTAATAATAAGAATTATAAAGTAATAGTATTAGTTATTATTACTAAGCTAAACTAGTAAAATAAAGAGACTAAATTATAAAACTCTTCTATTATACTAGTAGACTATCTACTTAAAATAAATTATACTAATCTAATCTTAGAATTATTTTAAGAGGCTATTTTTAAACTAAATAGTAAATATAATAGAATACCTTCTAGACTTCTTTTATACTAAGACTACCTAGTTATCCCTAAAACTAGTTAGTTTTAAATAATCTTTATTAATATAGTTTACTTCTACTAGATAACTATATACCCTAATACTAAAAAGATCTATAAACTTATTTAGAAATTATACTATTAAAGCTATATATATATAAATATTAAATAGTTTATATATAATTATAAAATCTACTACTAAACTAAGCCCTTTTATAATAAAAAACTAGGTCTACTCTAGCTATTATCTATTTTAGAGGCTATATAATAAAATATCTCTATAGACTTTAAAAACTTTTTACTAGACTAAAAGGGCTTTAATAATATTATAGTTTATATATACTATCTAAGTAAATATACCTTTTTACTACTATATTATAAAATAATTACTATAGAATAGATTATTTCTTTTTACTACTAGTATATCTAGAGGATTTTTAGTATTTCTAAATCTATTATATTAGATTAAGGGCTATAATTTACTTCTAATTTTACTAGTAAATTATATTACCTTATAGGTATATAATAGAAATTTATATTTATAGGTTATATCTAAATAGATAACTAAACTAAGATATATAATAAGTATATTAACTAGTATTTTTATCTATTTATTAATAAATTTTAGAATAACTAGTTAAATCTACTCCCTTTAATAGACTAGATATAAGCCTCTTTACCTAATAAATCTACTAGTTTCTCTCTATATAAAATTAAGTTTAACTATAAAACTAAAGTCTTTTAGAACTAAAGAGATAGAATTAGGTTATCTAAGAACTCCCTTAATAATATTAGCTCTAAATAAACCTATAAGTTTATTACTACTTATTTTAAAACTATTACTTAGGTCTATAACTAGGCCTATTAGAACCTTATTATAGTATAAAATTTAATAGTAAAATAAACTAATAAATACTACTAACTATTTAATTTTATTATTAGTAACTTTATTTATATTACTCTAAAAGGCTTTTTAATATTATATTCCTTTATTAAGTTTAATAAATAAATATATAGTCTATACTATATTATAGGGATAAAAGAATTATCTTATAAGTTTAAATTACTATTATATATAAAAGTTTATTTAGTATTTTATATAGACTATTTTTAGAAAGTACCTAATAACTTACTTTCTAGATAATATTAATTATAGGAACTACTAACTAAAGTTAATAGTACTTTTAAGTAGAAAATATTACTTATTTATAATAATTAACTAAGCTAGGGAAAACTTTAGTACTAAGTAATATAGTAAGACTATAATCTAAATAATATATAATATTTAGTATCTAACTTTAGAAATACTTTAAAACTAGTAAATAATTTTTATAATACTAATTCTTAAGTAGCTAGGCCCTTTAAGTATCTAGATACTTAGAAGAAAACTACTTTTAATAAAGTATTCTTAAATAGTAATTCTAAAAATAATATATCTATTAAGGTAAGTAGTTAATAAAGGGTTACTTAAAAATAGACTAATTAATATAATAGTTTAATCTAAATAGCCTATTTAGTATTTATAAAATATACTTACCTTATATTTTTTAATACTATAAAGGATTAAGCTTTATATATTAAATATTTTAAGTTTTTAACTATAATAAGGAATTTAAGATTTTAAACTAGATTTTAACCTCTCCTTATAGAATTAGAGAACCCTATATAATATATATATAATAGTATATAACTAATTACTTAGAAAAATTCTAAATAAAGGTATTTTTATATAGGAAATTATAGAGCCTTATATAATTATACTAAAATAAGATACTCTAATTTAATTTATAACTATATAAGTTTAATAAGAAATTTTTTAAAAATATAGAGAATATTTTTTTTTATTTTTATTTTTTCTCTCTAGACTAATTTATTCTTTTTTTTCTTTTTATAGATATAGATATTTTTATAGTCCTTAGAAACTAATAAGACTCTAGATTACACTTAGAGGGGGGTAGTATAAAGGTTAATTTAACTTAAAATTAAATCCCTTTATAGAATATTTATTTACTTTTAAACTTAGGCTTTATCTAGTAGTCTATATATAGATTAGTTA
The DNA here is from genome assembly GCA_010093485.1 of Karstenula rhodostoma CBS 690.94. NCBI lineage: Eukaryota > Fungi > Ascomycota > Dothideomycetes > Pleosporales > Didymosphaeriaceae > Karstenula > Karstenula rhodostoma. The sequence continues at coordinate 40,845 of MU001518.1, forward strand.
GTAGATCTTAGATATCTAGTATATAGAGAGTCCCTTCCTAAAATCCTTTTTATTTTAGTATTTTAAATTTAGTCTTAATTTATATAGTTTCTTCTATTTATTTAATTCTAAGAGTATTTACCCTATTTAGCTATATTCTAGCCTTATAATATTTATCTACCTCTTTATATAGCCTCTATTATATTTTATTTCTTAAATAATCCTTAAAATATAGACCTTAGTTAGGTATATAGAAAACCCCTTATAATAAAAGTAATATAGGTGGCAGTACCTACCTATATATAATTTTCTCCTAGTTTTAATAAAAACTATCCTTTTTATCTATTAATAACTTTCTATTATTAGAATTCTTAAGTATTAATAAATATATACTAAGTCTATTTTAGATTAGCCTTATACTAGTTCTATTCTAGCTAGCTTAGTATTATATCCTTTTTAGTTAGTCTATATATAGATACTAGGTATACCTTAGTTACTTTTTTAGTCCCCCTTTATTTATATATTAGTAAAGTATAACGCGCCTTTTTATCCCCCTACTTTATTAAGTTACCCTACCTTATAGTGAATCTCTATAATATAGTGTAAAAGTGGTAATACCCTGGGTTAGCTTCGATAAATTTATTAGCTATTATCTTGGTTCCCTTGTTATAGAAAGTGGTGAAGAAAACAAGTTTATCCCGCGGGAACCTGTTCTTGTTGTCGTCCGTAGCCATGTTCTCGAGCCACTCCAAGTACTTTTCCGGATCTGTAGCGTCCGCTGAGGTGAAAGCTCGTCTGGACAAACGATGAAAAAGGCTCGTGCGCTTCGTCTTTCCGCATTTCCATCTTTCAAGTGTAGCGAGAGCTCTCGAATCCTGAACAACTACTACCCTTTCATCATCCGCTGGATTTGATCGTCCAGGCTGCGGTTCGGTATCGGGAGCGGGGGCGGCGGGCGGTACCGGCTCAGGTTCTTTATCTGGGGTAGGTTGACCAAATCCTCCTTCTGTCTCTGCGGTTTCGAAACCTCCTGCTGTCTCCTCCGTCTCAAAACCCCCATTGCCCGTAGAGCCACCAGGTGTCGAAGGTGTGTCGCCGCCTCCGCTGCTGCCGCTTCCTGGGACTGGTTCCGGGTCTTTGCCTTTGCCACCTTTACCACCCCCACCCCCGGCACGACGATCCAAATCGATAACTTGGATGGTGCGGAATTCATCGGTAATAGTTCGGTTGAGGCATAGTTGCAAAGAGGGGTTGCATATGTCCGACTGAGCGGGAACCACAAGTGAACCGACCAGAATAAATTGCGTTGCTAAGAGACCCAGCATGTAGTAGAGTATGCGATGTCGTTGCATCTTGACTGGTTGAATAGTATAAACGACGAGAGCGAGTTCGTTGGGGTGGTCGTATAAATTGGGAGCCCAGCAAGAATTTTAACAACTTTTCCAAGGTAACTTTTTGAGCTCTGTAAAGATGGAATGATTCGTCGAGCCCGTGATGATCTGAAGATAAAACTATATTGCGGAAGTACATATCGCTTGCTTAAGTAGCCAAAGGCTGGAATCATCGACGTGTCTTTTCCACGGCGGAAGAGACAATATGATTTCAGACCGCGCAATAGACCATCGGCCTCAGCCCCGCGTCATCCTCGCCTCGAAGAAGAGGTTCCGAAGGAAGCCTCTGGTTGGCATGGGAGGAACAATTTCACGGCGGAACGATGTTTGAAACTGTAGGTGACGATGATCAAGGGGACTAACTCACCACGGAGAGATTGCTGAGACTCCCATTGGCAATTAAGTCTTACTATAGTGTTTCAAAGCTTTGTGACTCCTCGGTGCAGCTCCTACGTTAGGCGACGACGCCTCATATGTCGCCTCAAGGCGGATCCTCCCAACACCGTGCGGCGGCACGGTGTTCACATCACCTTTCAGTGATGTCTGGTGTTTCCCGATATGTGTTATCATCGCAAGGTGCCGCTCTAGGAATCTCCTAAGGACACCGTGGAAGACAGATTGAACGTCATTTGACTGCCTTGTGACGCTGATTGAGATTGGACCCGTGATACAGGGTGTGAGAGCAGTCGTCATCTCGGGTGACTCTTGCGGCAAAGTAAGAGAAAAATTGAAACTTCCAAGTGCTATGCTTGCATTGCGCCATCGGGAAACCGTGTCAAATCTATATTTTAACGCTCACATGTAGTGTATAAATAATGTTTGAAAGACTTCTTTACTGTTAGAACATCATCACACCACTTTTGAACCATCTTACTATCGTCTTTCGGTAGGCAAAACCACCAGTGACATTTTCAAAGCCTACAGCGTACGTGCTAGGCCTTTCTACATCTCAAACTTGCCTCAAGCATAAGTCATGGCTTTTGCTCCTCTTATGGCGGAGCTCGGGCTGGGAGCCGCTTTTACAATGGTAAGGCGCAAAGTTCTGCGAATAATCCATTCTCACTCTAACAGATTGCGCTGGCGCCGATGGTACCGGAGTGGGTGAAGAAACCCGAGGGACCTAAGATGAACGTCAAAATCTTGGCAGGAAGCCCTGATGACAATTCGGATAACACATTTGGAGGTGCTGTTCGTAAGTGATTGTTTTTAAGCGATACAAGTGAAAATCACATATGACTTTCTTCGCTGACCTATGTTAATAGCTCAAATTGCCTTGTTCGATGTAAATGGAGAAAGACTCGGATACTGGCGCAATGAGGGCGGAAAGGAATTGCTCGGGAAAGGCAATACGGCAGACAAGCAAGTGGGTTACATCAAAGAAAAGGATAACCGTAAGCCCGAGTACATTACACTCACTGCCAGTGGCTTCGAGGGAATCTGTATAACGTCCGTTGTCGTCTTCCATCCGGAATCGTCGGATACCTTCGCTTTCCTCCCGGGTGAGATAGCAGCACAGTGCGAGTCGGTTTGGGATGAACATGATGGCGAATCACTCTTATGGAGCAACCAGGTTACTAATATCCAATTCCAATCTCCGGCTGGGAAGAAGGGCACAGCAAGACCGAAGTGCCTATGTAAGTCAATTCCAGGGTGCCACAGGCATGTGATTGTTTCTTGAGCCCGGGTGGGCTCAGGAATTATGCGCCCCACGATATCACCGAACGCTGACATGTCCGCCGTAGGGATTGACTCACCTGATGAGAATGGCAAGACTACGACCAAGTGGAAAGGGCTTGGCACTCATCTTCCGGATTTCAAGCTGGACAATTCCACTTACAAGGAATGGGAACGGGATCCCTTCCAGATGTGTGGGTCAAAGGCGAGATTCGGTCTCTATGAGAAGATCAATGAGATGAGTAAGTAACCTCTGCGACAACATGCTCAGGGAAGTTACAGAGCCCAGAAGCTAACTTTCCGTTAGTGTGCCCCCCGGTATTTGACAAGGCGCCAATGGAAGGAGCAAGAATCCCGATGAGCGAGTTTCCCACATGTGCACCAGGCTTGTTTCCGGACGCAAATGGAAACGTACAGGAGGATCTTTGTAAAGATCCAGCAGTCCATGGAGCAGAGAGGAAGACACTCTCTGATGCGTTTGGGTTGAATTGCGAAAACTTCGACGACGAAGATGGCGACCTACATGGGCAATGTCCTAGGCATATCCGCCAGCGTGATCCGGTGGCATGCAACGGCCGCAGGCGCTCGGAGCCCAGCAGAAAGAAAAAAGAAAACCTCCAGAATCGATTCCTGGGGAAGCTGGTGAAGAGTTATGATATCCGACAAAGCGCTCGTGAATTGTGTAACAGCAAAGGTAGCGTTGGGCCGAACTTCTATTCCTACCATGAAAAGCAATTCTGCGATATGGGGAAAAAGAAGCTTTTCTCGCTTTGTGAAGATGATGGCCAGGTAGAATGCTTCGATGGGTAGGTTATGGTCAAGTCACTTCTAGCGAGGCTGAGCTTACACTAACTCGCCAATAGATTACTAAACACTACGCGTCACAGCCCGACAAAGGGCAACCGAAGTGTCACCCATGATTCTGTACAAGACTGGCGATAAATATCACTAGGTCAAGGTGTATAGGCGGTTTCGCAGGAGCTTAGAAGCCTAGCGCACCCGCCTGCGTGCGCTTTTCTCCAGTCTCAACGAGAACTGTCCTTTTCGTCCGTCGACGACTCTCCATCGTCAGAATTCTTGTATATCAGCGGGCACGCGCTAAGTCTATTTCAGGTTAGCCTCGCGCTAGTCCTGTTTTAGCTAGCTTAGCGCTACGCCTTTTTTTAGTTAGCCTGTATATAGACGCTGGGCGCGCCTTAGCTACTTTTTTAGTCCCCCTTTATTCGTGTATTAGTAAAGTATAACGTGCCTTTTTGTCCCCCCTACTTTATTAAGTCACTCTACCTTATAGTGAATCTCTATAATATAGAAGCCTAGATTAGCCAAATCCTAGGCTTAGTAGTATAGGTATCTTGATAGAATATATCATACCCTAGTTAGAAATATTATAGTATTCAATTGTGATACTTGGCGAGCTTCTGGAAGCCGCGGCAGAACACAGTAAAGGAACTCGGTAGGGTGCCAAAACACAAAGATTTCAAACAGCTCACTACGATACTTACATACACCTTAACCAGCGCAGCGCACATAGCTATGACCAAACCCTCCACTATCCCACGCTCTCGTGTATCCCATCCGCCCCAACCACGTCAACACACTAACACCAAACCCCCCGCCAACACAACCCCACTTACTACCTACCACTATCCTCTCGCTTAAGACTTTATACACACCCCGCAGCTAAACCCTCCTCATACCGCAATACTCACATCCGCCCCAACCAGCGCAACACACACCCGCGACCAACCCCTCCTCCATCCCACACCCTCGGGTGTAAAAGCCTTGCCCGGTCTAAAACCATCCCAGCCCATAATAAGCCTATTAACGTACTATACCCCACGTCACCCCCATATCCGCCACTCTACATCTACGATACACTACCTCTAGCACCTATTACCTAGTACAACACCAGATCCACCTCCGCGATGAGGTGCATGCATGCACTTTAAACGCACACCAACATCTCCCTCTACCTAGAAAAGCCTAAACTATATTGCATGGTAGTAGGTTTGTATATTGACTAGACTACACCATGTACACACCACAGCTCAAGTATCTTGAGGACGTAGCACCAGCCGTCCCCATCCCCAACCGCACCTTACCTCGCCTTGCTGCTTACAGATAGATCTAGTCCAACCCGCACGCACACCTCCCGCTCTTCCTTCCCCGCGCAAAAACATCGTGTGTCGAGCCATCCCACGCCCTCCATCACGCAGGCCAAAACCCATCCGTCACCCTCGCCGTCTCACCTCCCTGTAGACTGGATCTCTTAGTAGGACGCCATGTCACGACTCGCCTCACCACAAGAAAACAAGACAGATGCGCTTAGCGCTAACTCGCTATTCATCTCATCTATTCTCATCTCCTCCCAACGTCTATATACCCCAAACATCCCATATCCCAGATCCACCCCACCCCAACCCAACCCACTCTATCCTACAACCTCCTCTTCCCCCTCTTCCCCCTCCCCACCTACCCACCTCCACTCGCATCCCCACCCCACCAACCCACCACCTACACATCCCTCACCCCCTTCGCGCTCCCCCCCGGAATCTCCCTCTCCACCATCTCCAACTTATTCAAACTAGGATACCTCTTACTAAAACTATCCACATCCCACTCGTCGCCCTCGCCTTCGCCCGTCCCCCCAGCCCCAGCCCGCGGCAGCGGCTTATCTCTGAAATTTCCCTTCGTAGGACTATGACGCGGGAAGTCGCCCGTGCCGCCAGTCCTCAGCTTCGTCGGCTTGCTGGGCGGCGGCGGGCCCCTTCCGCCCGTCGGCACGCGCGTCGCTGCCGCGGGGGGCGCAGATGCAGACGTCGGCGGCTGCGACTGCGCCTGGAGGCGGGGCTTCGCGTACCCCAGATCCGCGGGCGCGTTTTGCTGCGGGAGCGTTGTAGGTTTCTTTGTGATGGCGGGGGGCTGTCTAGGAGCGCTGACATCCAGCGGGCGCTGCGGCAGCGGCTTGCCCGTGTCGGTGTACTTGCCGTAGCCCTCAGCGGAGCGGGCGGCAGGGGGTGGCTTCTGGGATTCGCCGAGGAGGTTCTTGACGCGGTTCTGGATGGTGGAGGCGCGGGTTGGACCGGCCTTTCCTTTGCCTTCTGCGGTGAGGCGCTGGCGGTATTCGGCGGCGGCGGCTTCGACGCGGCGTTCTTCTTGCGAGAGGCGCCGCCGTTCGAGCTCGCGGCGGACTTCTGGGGGGAGGTCTTCTGTTTCGTCGAGCGCGCGCTCGTCGTCGGATATGCCGCCTGTTGCTTCGGAGCCGGCGATGGGGGTCAGTGCATTGGGGCGTGGGTCGATGGGTTGATCCGTGGGAGTGCGGGGGCCGGAGTCAGAACGCCCTCGATCTGGCGCTGAGGCGGAATTGCTCTCGAACATCTTGAAGGCGTCTCCAAAACGGCCTTTCACAATGTTTTTGGTGCCACTAGTCAAGGAGTGTAGACTGGACCGTTTGCTGTTTTTGGTGTTTTGGCTGCTGCTCCTTCGGTGTTTCTTCTGATGGCTATCCTCGTTCTCTCTTGCTCTGAGGTAATCTATGTTTGAAGTGATGTTTTTCTCATCCTCAGAATCAGAGTCCAGTAGGGCAGGAGACTGGCCTCCTCGAGCCAACGATGGCGCATTGAAGTTCCTCCCAGGTGCTGCCTCCCTTTCACGCAAGAAATCCAAGCTGGATGCCACGTGTATGCTGTTGGGTCGATTCGATTGTGCAGACTTTGCCCTGTCAAGCGAGACCCCAAGGTCCAATGCAGACGGACGGTGAGTTTCGAGTGACGGCCGTGATGAGGCAGGTGACCTCGGTATTGCGAGTACAGAGGAGTGTGACTTCGACCTTGAAGCGTCCAGCGATGGACGAGTTGGGAGAGTATGATCTGGCCTCAATGAGGATGGGCTAGGTTGAGCTTTCTCGAACGCACGCGGCTGGCTCATCGTTCGATTGTGATGACCTGCATCAGGTACGCGCCATACGGGTCGTTTGTTGACGTCGGGAAATTTCAACTGTGGTTGAGATAGAACGGGAGATGGCGCAGGTGAGGTTTGCACACCAGTCGAGACCATGGTGGATCTTTGTGGTGCTGGTTGATAGAGAGTCGCATTAGAGGTGCGAGGACTGTCCTGAGGCCCATCAAATCTTTGTGGCTTCTGTGCGGGCGTGGGACGAGACGTGCTCGTTGAGGGAGCAGTCGACGACTGTTTGGACGGTGGTGCTGATGCTGCTGTACTTGCTGGAGGCACTGAGAATGCCTCGTCGGCAAGAGCTTGTATGACCCTTTTGTTCAGTGGAGGATCTGCGCCTCCCGGTGATTGGCCAAATTCAAACTTTTGACCACGATCATGCAGTAATGAGAACTCGTCCAATGAAGGGTAACGAGCAGCAAGCTCGTCCGCTGCAGCGATCCTGACTTCGGCTTTGTCCGAATCAAGAGCGGCGAAAGGATCGGCTGTTGCGCCCCTCCCTGCCGGGGAAAGGCTGGGTCTTGCCATTGGCGATGCCTGCGTGGAATCGGTAGGCCTTCCTCTTCTCATCGGCGCAATTTGCGGAATGGACTGCGTTTGTTCGACAGGAGCGACCTTCTGTATTCCTATGATTGGCGGAGAGGATACGGGAGGCTCGGGCGATGGTAGTTGCTGGTTTCTCCGGTCTTCAGACTGCGTCCGGTGGGAGTAGATCTGCACTCGTTAATGGGTTTTCTGGGAGGTAGATATTCACTTACGTCTTTAATCGGTACAGTCCTATGCCGCATAGAGCATACCTCGACCACTACCTGGTAGATGTTCGGTCTGCGCTGAGGATTTTCTTGCAGCATGGACGCTACTTGGAATTAGCACAATAGTCAAAAACGCCCAATGGCCTCGTACGCACAGATGAGCTTCTTCACCCGGTCCGAGAACTGGGGGTATGCCGGAAACTTGAAGGTTGCGTTCAAAATAGCCATCTGCCCGACCTCTTCGAACGGCGTGGTGTAGTAACACAGCTTATACAGCAGCACGCCCAGCGCCCAGATATCGCTCTTCTCGTCAATGGGCTGCTTGCGGTAGACATCGATCATTTCCGGGCTGCGGTACTGCAGAGTCGTGTGCCGCTGCACGTCATCCTCGATCAGCCTGCCCTCTGCCGCCGTCTGCGCAGCCGGCCGGGGTGGAGCAGTGGATCCGAAATCGCAGAGCTTGTATATCCGGTCGGACCCCACAGTGGTGATCAGGACGTTCTCGACCTTGAGGTCGCGGTGCAGCAGCGGGGGCCTCAGGTAGTGCATCGTCGCGACACCCTCGGCGACATCGGAGAAGATGTGCAGGATCTCGGGCTCGGTGAGTCTGTGCTGCAGGCGCGTGTTCATGAAGTCAATCAGACCGCCGCCGGTGCAGTGCTCCATCAGCAGGAAGACCTCGTAGCCCCCGCCCTGCAGTTGCGACGCGTGCGAGTCCATGTAGGTGACAATGTGGCGGTGCCCCTTGAGCTTCTTCATGGTCTCGACCTCTGTCCGCATGTTCGCCAGCGCTTCCTTGTCCGGGACCGCAACCCGCTTCAGCACGCCGATGTCCGGGAGCCCTTCATTGCCCTTGGGGATGCGCACCACGTAAACGTGCGCAAAGCCGCCCTCGGACAGGTATCGCTCGATGGTTACGCGGTATTTTCCAACCTGGACCTTGGTCCCCGGCGCAAAGGTGCCTGGCGGGGCATTGGAGGCCGACGCCGAGGGCCGGTAGGCGTGCTGTTGTTGTTGCGGCACTGATGCGGAGGCGTAGCGGGCGGAGGACATTGCGGGCGGTGTGAAGGCTGCGGAGGTGCAGGAGCAGCGGCGGTTCTAGCGAGCGTGCATGTAGTTTGCGGTGTGCGAGGAGGGCGAAGTGACCGGGCGGGACCGGTGCAGAGCTGGGTCTGGGTCTGTGTTGTATTGGGGGGTCATTGGGTGTTGATCTTCCGAGTTTCAATGTCGGCTGCTAGGCGGTCACAAGCAGAGCCACACCGCACGTCACGACCGCAGGTACGCTGCCATGCAGGAGTCGTGATAGGGGTGCACGAGGAGGGCCATCGCACAGGGTCACATTGTTTATTTTTGGAACCACGGATCCAACTATTATTTATGTTGTAGACTCATATTCCAGCACTCTGTTTACTCACTTGCGCTTTCCACCTGCGAAATGTGTGGCGCGAGATGTGGCGCTCCAGATTGCGCTACGCCCCCTTAGGACAGCTCTGCCGAAACACAGATGCTCGCAGCAGTACGTAGCAACCGGCTGCTCTGTCAAGTTTCAGGTCACTCTAGGTCGGGTTGGACGAGAAGGCTTTAGTTTTCCTCCAAAACTCGGCTCACGGCTTCTGCCCGTGGGTCCGCGAGCACGGGGCCTGAGGCAGATGCTTCTGGGTACAGCGCAAGCGTACCAACCGGGGTCAAGTTATTCTGGGTATTACAAGTATGCTTGGACTGGTCGAGTTGCGTAAGAGTCGCTTGTCGATGCAACGATCTGCACTGGGCAGATAGGCTCTGCATCCTCACACAAGAGATGGTCGTGCAACGACAAGGTCTCTTGCAGAAGGATGAAACAGCCCAGAAGGATATTGTGTCGACTAGTGTTGCTTAGGCCAAGGGACGCGTTCGTGTGCATCTAATCTTCAGACTCTCGCCAAGGTTGAGGTCAATGACAGCATCGTACAGCTTGTACACGAATGCATGGCATCATATACTCTTTCTTGTCGACCGTACATGAGGTACCAAGCGATGCATTTCCCCAGTACGTCGCCTCGGCGTTGAGATGCCTCCTTCTAGGCCTTCGATGCACTGCCGTCACCCGCCACGCGGTCATGGATCCAAGTGACATGGGCGGCGTCGATGTGAACCAGACTCCAGAGCGTTGCCGCGGGGAGCGATCGACGGTTGTAAGACGACCCGCTTCCCTGCGGCTGCTGCCGCGGTGGCGGTCATGGAACGGATGTTGGGGTCCGTCGGATGTGGATGTGGAGGTGGATGTGGACGGTGTTGGAGAGCTCTAGAACCGGCAGCTCTTGCTGTAAGCGGCGTGCAGCACATGCAGTGCAGCGTTTCAGACAGAGAAGACCGGAAGAAGACTGACAACCCGCAGGAGACCAAGACACGATGCGTCGTCGCCTTGTTGATGGCGGTCAGGTGGGCGTGTTGTAGCCCGGAAGCAGCACCTGACTGTGGCGTAGCGCGTGGACGTCGGCGGTGGACAGGCCGCGACGCCGACCGCCCATCTTCTGGCCTGACGACGCTTTGAGACGCGCGGGAGAGTCGCTGTTTTGCTAAAACGACGCTTGACGCAGCGCGAGGGACAGGAACCACTTCTCGGAATGAGGGCAGTCGCCGTCCGTCGCTGTGCGTGTCTCAGGCTGCCGTGGGCGACGGGATTGGGCGTGGGCCAGGCGGCGCCAAGCGGACCTGCACGGCCACAGGGCCTCGATCATCATCCCGCATCGTCGTCGTCGGTGTTGTCTATGTATTGCGCATCTCCCTCGTAGCCTGCGTTGCTCTTGCCCGTCGTGCACACCGAAGCACCACCTACCTACTCTAGAACCTGCTGCACCGCACTGCACTGCACTGCACCCATCATTCATCTACCTTGCATCTGCTTGACCACTTGGACTTTGCCCTGCCCTGCCCTGCCTGCCCTCTTCGTCATAGGCTTAGCGAAGGCCTTCCCAGCCCAACTTCACCGACGTCCACCACGTCCAGCCAGCTCGACCACGTCCGCCGCCCAATTCCACGAGACTCGGTTTCCACCTGCACCAACGCGCGAAGCTGCAAGGGGCCCTGTGAAGCCGGACAGCGCACAGTAAGCAAGTTGTTGCTGCGTCGCTTAGAGTCGACCTGCCAACCGCCTGCTTCACCACCTGCGTCGAACAACACGCCCGACGCTCAGCCTTCTGACCCAAAAACACCCCACCGCCGAAACCCCGCGCCCATCTCTCGCCAAAAGAATCACCAACCGCAACCACGTTCACCAAACTCCACGCCATGGCCTCTCGCTCTCGCTCTCGACGGGCCGAGCGCGACAACAGCACCTCCCGCTCCGACACCTCCGCGTCCACCTCGCCCGAGCGCGGCGTCGAGGATGACGACAACGACTCCCTCATGTTCCAGACCAATGACTCGCAGTCCTCCCTCGCTCCTTCCATATCGCCAGACTCGGACGAAGATGCGCTCCGGAGGGCCATAGAGGAGCGGTGTCGCGTGTCGCCCATCTCGCGCCTGCCCGCCGAGCTGATGATTGCCATCTTCTCCAAGCTTTCCTCGCCTGGCGACCTGAAGCACTGCATGCTCGTCTCTCGGGAATGGGCAAGGAACAGCGTCGGCTTGCTGTGGCACAGACCCCAGACGGGCAAATGGCAGGCGATTAAAAGCGTCATTGCTACCGTTAGGAGAGGGGACAGCTTCTTCGACTACCCCACCCTCATCAAACGACTGAACCTCTCAGCCTTGGTACGTGTTTCAATAGCAGACAAGAATGCCCCCGCTAACCCCGCCACAGGCCCCCGAGATCAGCGATGGAACACTGCAGCCCTTGTCGAATTGCAATAGGATCGAGCGTTTGACCCTGACCAACTGCCAAAAGCTCACCGATCTCAGCCTTACGTCCATGCTCCAGGGCAATCGGAGCCTCCTTGCGCTGGATGTAACTGGTCTGGACTCGATAACGGACCGCTCCATGTTTGCGCTCGCCGAGAACGCGGTGCGCCTGCAGGGGCTGAACATCACAAACTGCAAGAAGATCTCAGACGAATCTCTAGAGGCTGTCGCAAAGAGCTGTCGACATCTGAAGAGGGTAAGCTCTTCCACGGGTACAGTTCACCAGACAAGGCTAATGGTTACAGCTCAAACTTAATGGCTGCCAGCAGCTGACCGATAGATCGATCATCGCATTCGCAAGAAACTGCCGCTATATCCTGGAGATCGATCTGCACGACTGCAGGAACCTCGAAGACGAATCGATCACAACGCTCCTTGCAGACGGACTGCATCTGCGCGAGCTGAGACTGGCTCATTGCTGGCGCATCACAGACCAAGCGTTCCTCCGCCTGCCGCAGGGTGCAACATATGATGCGCTTCGCATCCTCGATCTCACAGACTGCACCGAGCTGCAAGACGCCGGCGTCCAGAAGATTGTGCAAGCTGCGCCCCGCCTGCGCAACCTCGTCCTCAACAAATGCCGCAACATCACAGACAGGGCTGTGCTGGCCATAACACGGCTCGGAAAGAACTTGCACTACATTCACCTGGGCCACTGCTCACGTATCACTGACACGGGAGTGATACAGCTCGTCAAGCTGTGCAATCGCATCCGTTATATTGATTTGGCATGTTGCACGAACCTCACAGATAGTTCAGTCACACAGCTGGCCACCCTACCAAAATTGAAGAGGATAGGCTTAGTCAAGTGCGGAAACATCACAGACCGCAGCATAGTGGCGCTTGCAAAGCCGAAGCAGGTTGGCCATGGCGGCCCAGTGACGCCCAGTGTGCTCGAGCGCGTGCATCTCAGCTATTGCACAAACCTCACGCTGAGCAGCATCCACTCTTTGCTCAACAGCTGCCCGCGTCTCACGCATTTGAGCTTGACGGGCGTACAATCATTCCTCCGCGAGGACCTGATTGTGTTCTGCCGCGAAGCGCCGCAAGGTACGCCCCTCCCTGCCCCTCCCATTAGACCCCTAATCTGACTCACTGTCTCACAGAGTTCAACGAACATCAGCGCGACGTCTTCTGCGTCTTCAGCGGCGTTGGCGTCCAGCGTCTGCGCAACTACCTCAACACGGACACGGCGCATACACGGCGCGCGCTCTTTGAGGACGAGGGCACCATGTACGACGACGACGCGGACCAGCCTGAGGTTATGGACGATGTCACGGCGCAGGCGAACGGAATGGGCATCGAGGACATGGATGAGGACTTTGGCGACGAGAGCGAGATGATTGGGGATAACTAGGTGTTTCCAATGGATGGGGTGTGAGAGGCGTCAAGAGGAAGAGCGGCGGGATATTGACACAACGCGGGTATTCTTAAGGTCCGGATGGCGGAGGATATTGTCGTGCATTTCTTGACGTATAGCAACGGTTTTCTTTTTCGGTAGTAAGGGATGGATGGAGGGATAAAGAAGAGGAATTATGAGGAGGAGCAGAGCTGTTTCGATACCCCTTTAGCATTCATGCTGTATGCATTGTTCTATTCTTCGCGCTAGGGTGTTGGAGTAGAGGGAATTCTTTCATGTATTGGAAGTATCAGTTGCGTGATTTTGTTTTGGTCGTGACTGAAGAGTGGTGATGTGATAAGGGAACGGCTGTAGGTACGTACAGGAGGGTAAGCCAGGAGACCATCGTTAGCTAAATTCTCAGGACTTGACCCTGGATTGACCCTGGCCACTATGGGCATCCAAAGTTTGATGTGATACTGTATCGTCGGTATTTACACGGAAAGAGGAGGAAGTGGTAGAGCCTAGCGCGCGCTGAATCAGCATCATCCTGCCTTAGTCCCAGCTTCACCCGCGAACGAATGACGCAGGTGGTATCTCGACGCGTCGCTGAACACGGGTACTCGCTCTCATCATTTCAATCTCTCGTTTCTTCGTCCATCACTGACACTGCACTGTGATGCTCCCATATCGTACTCGTCTCTTGCGCGGCAATTCCTCGTGCAACAAATGACGCGGGTAGCGCAGTGACATGACAGGCAATAACATGGAAAATAGCAACACCACCTCGACCCATGGCCTGAAGCGCAGCAAGGCCTTCCATCCCGCACATGAGCCTCTCCGTCATGAAAATGAGCTCCATGTCCAAACAGATAGCGTTTCTGGACCTGTCCCCTTCCTCAATCCCACAAAAGCGCATTTCAGGCACGCGGCGCGTCCAGACATCCGCTTCAAATGGTCGTCCCGGAATAACCGCAAAGGACGGCACACCATACGCATAAACCAGCATCAAGCCACGAGTAAAGCACCCCAAGGAATAACACCGCGCCCCACCTCATCGCCCAGCAGCATCGCCCGCGGCCTCTGGCGCATGCTCACGTACTACCCATTCTGGGACGTGTCCTTCGACGTCGCGTACGTCTTCACAATCGGCAGCGTGATCTGGGTCATCAATGCTTTCTTCGTGTTTCTGCCGCTCGTTCGACCCGCTACCGAGTTCGACAACGAGGAGCTGTACGGCGGCGGCATCACGGCGTTCATCGGCGCCACAGTCTTCGAATTCGGCTCGGTCCTGCTCATGGCCGAGGCAGTGAACGAGAATAGTTCAGGTTGCTTCGGCTGGGCTCTCTCTCAGGCGGTGTCGCACGGGGACGAGGGCGGCGCTGCCCTAAAGCCATCGCCTTCGCACTGCACACACCACCACCCTAACAAACACAACCTCGTCGGAAAAGGCGCCCGCCCCGTCGCCAAAGACGAAACTGACCCGCAAGCCCGCTCGTGGGTATGGTGGCCCTCAGCCCACGACCTCCGCACACACCACCTCCACTCCCTCGGCTTCCTCGCCTCCCTCTCCCAACTCTGCGGCGCCTCCATCTTCTGGACCGCGGGCCTCACAGCGCTGCCTGGAATCTACGAGCACATGTCGCGCCCCGTCGCCATCGTCTTCTACTGGACGCCGCAGGTGGTCGGCGGATTTGGCTTCATCGTCTCCGGGACGCTATTCATGCTGGAGATGCAGTCGGCGTGGTGGAAGCCCGCGCCGCGGTCGCTGGGCTGGTGGATTGGCGCGTGGAACCTGCTCGGCGGCGTGGGGTTTACGCTGTGTCCGGCGTTTGGGTACGATGAGAGAAGCTGGGCGCAGTATCAGGCGTGTCTGTCTACGTTTTGGGGCAGCTGGGCGTTCTTGATTGGGAGTGGGCTGCAGTGGTATGAGAGCTTGGAGAAGTTTCCTGTGGAGGTGGATAGGGGGAGGAGGGGCAGCAGTGGTGCGAATGGCGCGGCTTGAGATGGAAGGTATATGTAACGGTACACTTTTCTCCTCGCATCATTCGACACTGGACCTTTTCCCTGGGTCATCCGTCTCTTGGTAATATGCTTATACACCGTTTGCACACTGCGACGATCACGAAGCGAATGCCTCTTGTTGACTGCAACGCAGGAACTAGTCAGTAGAAGCTCACTTTTGGTCGGCACGTCCAAGACTCCAATGCTCAATAACAGGTATACAACAAATTGAACGATACTACAAACCAGACACAACTTCCACTACTACGCTTTCCGCCACGCACTTTCCGTCCTCAACCACTCCCTAAAGTCCTTCAAGAACGGATACGTCCCCCTAACCTCCCCAACATCAACCCCAAACCCTTCACTCTCAAACCAATCAAACATAATCCCCAACTGCTCACGCAACGCCCACCTCAGCCCCCTCCCCACAACCCCAAACGTCTCCGGCAACCGCCTCCCCGTCTCCTCCCGAAAAACACTCTCAAACTCCCCCAACGAGATATCCTCCCCAGCCAACGCAACAGCCCTATTCCTATACTTCTCCGTCCCCGCCCCAACAAACGCCTCCGCAGCAACCCGCCCAATATCCCTCGTCGACACGAATTTAATCCTCGACCCCACCCCATTCACACGCCACATACTCACGAACCCCTTCCCGAGAAAATCATCACTGAGATTCTCAAAGAACGCGACCGGTCGCAGAATCGTATACGTGCCCCCGCTCTCCGCGGCCCTCGCCACGATATCCCGCTCCACGCGGAACTTGCTCGCGAAGTGTGGGACGACGGTGGCGTCGGTGTCAGCGTCGCGCCCGCGGTCCGTCGCGCTGAAGACGATGTGGCTGACGCCCGCTGCGATGGCGGCCGCCGTCATGGCTTTCCCCTGCGCTTCTTCGCGCGCGGCGTTGAGCGGGTTCGTCACGCTGAAGAAACCCCAGGGGTGCGGGATTTGGGCGAAGATGGCGGGCGGGTTGGAGAAGTCGCCTTGGATGAGGGTGACTATGCTCGCGGGTTACGAGGTTAGCTGGGTCGCAAAAGTGGGGTTGTGTATGGAGTGGCCATGACTAAGATGTGGTGACTTTGTAACGGGGGGTATCGTACTGTTTGGGTTGGAGGCGAGGGCTTGTGCGGAGCGCGATTTGGGGTTGCGCGTTAGGGCGTAGATGTGGAAGGGGGGCGTAGGGTGCGCAGTTAGGGCTGCGATGAGGGCGCCGCCTTGTTTGCCTGTGGCGCCGGAGACGAGGATGCGCCGGAGGGGGGGCTGCGGCATGGTTTTGTTGGTGGTGGTGGTAGTGGTGGTGGTTGGAATGGAACAGGGATAAATGTTGTTGGAGTTGCTCTGTGAGACACCGTTCTCTTGATTTTCTGGTTATTGACACGAACCACAAAGAGGAGTCTCGTAAAATAATAGATAAATATGGACTGTCGCCTAAAAGTAACACAAAAGAAGCGTTGTAAGTGGGTAGACGAAGGGGAGGATACTGTTCTCTTTCAAGCGCTCAGGCGCATATATATGTATTCTTCTTTCATTTCCTCGTCGCACAACGTTCCCCCGGTTCCACCATTTTTTGCGACCCATAACGTCGAATGATAGGATCTTGCAGTCTCTAGCATTGATCGCGTCGGTGTCGTAAGGCGGGAGGTGTTCTTGAGGTGGATCGCTTGTTTCCGCTTTGGGCGCTGGTGTAGAAAGTCGGGGGGATCCAAGTACGGGAGCCAATCAGAGGACAGGGGGGTGAGTTTCAGGGCGGTTCGCATCAGGGCGCCCTCTTGTTGCCCCGCCCAATCGGCCATATAGTTATGGCGGCTACGAACATTCCATTTTCCAAACTCGAGACTTCTCCTATTAGTGCTTGAGTCGATCTGCGATAGTATTGCAAGCTGCGATACGGGCCGACGTAGTCTCTTCGCATTCTCGCTCGTCAGTAAGCGGTGCTGCGCCGTAGCAGCTGGGCAGCGGTTTGAGCGAGTCGACATCGCGCCGAAGGGTCGCCAGCAGCTGCACCGTATCCTTTCACGTAGAAAAGGCATCTTGCAGATCAATGGGCGTTTCAAATTAGTCAGGCGGGTGAGGATATCTGGACAGGCCAGCTTTGACGCCGAGGTGGACCAATATTTCTGGCAACAACAATCACGCGCATGGGCCAATTCAGATGGCAAAGAATGTATCGACGAAGACAGCTTCTCAAAGCGCACATCGCTTGAGTTCTTCGGAGGGTCACGGCCAACCTGCACTCCAGAAAACAAGTCTCGAGCAGACCAAGGCTAGAACCTCACGGAATTCTTAGAACGTTGCGCAGGTCTCAAGGACCTCTACTGTCCATAAAGATGAGCTCTTCCAGAAGCTACAAGAAACGTTAAACCCGGCTGAGGTTCTCTGACTGAACTCTATTCGAGAACGCGCAGATCGAGCCACAAAGGCTGAAGGAGTGGTAGCCCAAATGGTCGACAGCAAACTGCGTTGGTCTGGGCCAACTAAGCTCAAAGGCCTACTTTCTCTGTCCCGAATTTACGCAGCTTCGGATATTCGAGACACCATTTACGCTTTTATGGGACTAGCTCATCAGGCTACGGGATAATACCAGACTACTCTCCCAGAAAGTCTATGCGTGATCTTCTCGTCGAATTTGCAAAGAGCATCATCCAGCTTGACGACAGCCTGGAGATCCTGATCCATGCTTCGGATAAAGGCGCTTTCACCGACTCACTTCCCTCTTGGGTACCGGAGTGGACCTGCAAAGAAGAAGCGGCATATTGTTTATTTCTAAAAGGCGACTTCACATGTCCAAGAGAGTCCTACTCCCCAGGCTGGGGAAAGGCAGGTGCTTTCTTCGACTCATCAGCCACTGATCAGTATTGTGTGGCCCTGATGGCTTGGGGTGCATTCGTTAATGTTTTGCATCTCGAAGTGCCCAAGGCAACTACAGCTCACGAACAGTTAAAAGTATTTTATACGCTTGATAGGCCCTAAGTTTTGTATATATCTCACGCCCGGGTTTTGGACGAGCTTTAGTTAGTCTGTGGATTACAGCGGCCTTTACTGTTACGGAAACGGGACAATCATTATTCACTAGTCTGTGCGGTAGTCACTAAAAAGGGAGATAGACTAGAGTCAGCTCACTGTAACGACAGAAAAGCCCAGATCATTAAGGGAAGTCTCCACAAAACTCGGGTAACAATTTATTAAATCTATATATCTTCGCAAATATATGGACTCGGACTCTCCAATGGGGGAATGCGCCAAGTATAACCGTCGTTCCACTTGCTCTAAGTCGTTCACCAAGCTACCTGCTCCAGGAAATGTAAGCCGCCTTTATAAATGAAAGTCCTAAGCCAATCCTTATCCTGAAAGCAGTGGCCTATTCAACTTACATAAATTTCAACTTCCCAGGTCAATCCGTCGTTCGATTCCAATGACATGAATTACTAAGTAGAAAATACTACGAGCGGCATCCCGCCTTCCGTATCATAATCATCGAGAAAAACAATCAACTATCGACGAATATAAACTGTGGGGCGACCTTTTGCTCATGCTCGCAGTCCTTTTCGATGCTTTCTTCCCGAGTTGTACTACATATACAGAGGAACAACTCAGACCCGCTATCGGGCTGACCACCAAAGCCGGTAGATCGGAGCCACCTCAATTATACGGCGTATCGCTTAGTGTGGCTGACGGGCTCTCGGTAGAGCAGACTGTCCCCTCCCTTCCCGCTCGTCGCATCGTTCCCGCTCGCCACAACAACCAGCCCCTCACTCTCACGCGCGTATGCATATGTATGCGCGTGAAGGAGGTGGTTGTCTCTCTTGAGCAGGCAACCCCTTGCCAATTACGGGGTGTCGACTTTAATTACTGCAGGGACAGGCGCCGATAACCGTGATCCAGACACAGTTATTATATTAGTCTTAGCTCCAGGGAACTTTAGTCTTCTATTAAAGTTCTACTATAAGAATAAAAAGCTTATTAAAAAATACCGTGCTATTGCTATAAAAGTCCTCCAGAACCTGTATCCCGATAAGAACAATGAGACATAATCTGAGGTCATTGATCACTCGGGTTGAAACCGGGACATAATAAAACTAGAACATGTCTAGGCGCCCTTAGGGCATTATTTACCTAGACAGCAAAACTACTTCGTCCACCATCTTCTGACAGCCTTGCTCTGACTTTGACCTTAACATAAGACCTAGAGGCTTCCTTGTGTGATGAGCGGCTAGAGTTACTCATGGCTGGCATTGCGCTAGCCGCAAACAACAGAGCTTCTCCGGTTTCGAGGCAGACAATTTTCTCGAATAGCTTATTTGTAGTCTCCTTGAGACTGTTGACTCGGTCTTCCTGTTGCTCAACACTATCTGAACTCTGTTGCTGAAGAAGAGCAACGTGAGATGCGAGGGAACGCATCCACGCTGGTGAGGAAAAGCGGTGAATTACGGTGACACTGCAAAGGTCCAAGAAAGCCGGTGCGATAGTCGGCTCTTGGGTGGAAACAAACACGCGTACTCCCAGATGTCTTTGAAGCCTCACGGTGGATAGGAGCGTATTTGTAAGCACCGAGGATTCGGGAGAACCAGTCATATACTTTGTATAGCGTCAATAATGATGAAGTTTTAGCTTGCATGGAGCTTCGTTACTCACTTTGTGGGCTTCGTCGAGAGCTATAACTCGACCGCAATCTATACCTTGCTCGAGAAACAGACTCAAACAAATGTTGAACAACGAGCAAGCTGTTTCAGGCGAGATGCATGGGCAAGAGAGATCGACGATTGTGAGCAAGCCGGGCTAGAATTCTGTCAGTTCTATTATGATATGTACCCTAAGGCTCATACCTTGTTCTCCCATGATGTGCCCCTAGAGACCTGAAGCTTTTTACCCTTCACGTTTTGCTCCATTCGCGGCATGAAACTCTCTAGTGAAGCCAAGCGTTGGTTCAGCGGCGCAAGTTGAGCCGGTGTGAGGTCTGCACCTTGTATTGCTGACTTGAAGTTCTGATAATTGAACTGCGCACCAGTAGCTTGCTGATCCAATCGCATTTCCCTTAGAATGCGATTGACGGTGTGAACATAAAGAGGGATGCTTCCTTCTTCTGATTTGATAGCCATGAGGTCGAGGATACGCTTCGTATTGAGGTCACCATCCTTAACCTGGAGTGGCTCTATATCGACGCCTAGGTGTTCGTACGTTCTCTTCGCAACTGTCAGCTGTGTAATTCATAATCTTGCATGATCAGACTGACTCGAATGGTCCTTATATTAGTTGGTGCGCATACCACGCGGACTCTAGCCCCAGGTAAAGACGACAAGAAGGCGGCCTCACAAGGAGAGCCGCCATCATCGGATATGAATGTGTCATAGTGGAAAAGTATGGCCGAAAGCGGCTTCGGCAGTACGGCAGCGTCGGAAGGGGTCAGGCAGTTCTCCAACAAACAGGACAAAGTGTGACTTTTCCCTGACCCTTGTGAGCCACATATGAAAATGCTTGAAGGAGCTGTAACGTTGAAGAATAGTCGCTTGTCTGGATATTCTTGATGTGGAGTTGCTGTCTCTGCTGATCCGGCGATTTCCGGTGACATCTTTGCCATTAGACCATACTGCGGTGGAGGTCGTGATCTGGCTTTTATGCCATCAGTAAGAGACTGCAATGAGAAGAATGGGGAACTGATTAATCGATCCATTTTGTCCGCTTGCTTCCCGTCCTGATCTCTCAATAGTCGATCATGGCGCTCTCGAACGGACCGAGCAGTGAGAGCGGCAAGGTGAACGCTATCCATTTTGATAGCTGTCGACTTGTGGGTCAAAGAAGGCACTTGTTAAAGTTACGGCGATAGGCTTTCTAACTTGTAGTTTTCACATGTTGAGGACAGCCTTTGATTAGTGTCAGGGTTTTTGATGCAGCTCCGTTCACCTGTGATAGGCTTCATGCCATCCGAGGTAATGTTCCACGACAGTGGCGGTGAGGTTTCAACGAGTTTACGATAACAGCATTCCATTACCAGATTGTGTGGGTTTGTGTTTGCACTCCTTTCGTACCATGTGCCTTAATCAGTGCCCTTCATTTCTCCGTATCCCTCCTCGATTTATGTACTACGTCTGTGACTCATCTCGCTCTGTTGGCCCTTGGATTTGTCCTGTTCCATGGTGGTTGAGTGTTGGGCTGGTTGAGGCGACGATAATCCTAGAGCCACGGTCACACGTGACTCACCCCACTGATCACCCCAACACTCCCTCCTCCTCGCGGGCGCCTCCCTATTGTCTTCCACGACTCCGGGATCCCCACATGTCATTTCTCCGTTATCATCGATTGTTCATGATGCGCCAGACAAGCGACACCAAAATTGCGAGTCCAGGAAGTCACGCCTTGCTAGCATTCCTAGTGACACTTCATGCATTAGCACGTTACACTGAATTCCACCCTCAGTTGACTTGTTGACTCCCCTTCTCAGTACAGGCACCGCCAGGAGCATAATCTCATCATGAATGCAACCAGCCATCGCGCTATTCGAAACCATTCTGCAATCAGGTCGCGCCAGTGTTGGCTAACGATGTGCCATGTCTTCAAACGCGTAGCTGTCTGCTTTGCCTCGCACATACCCAACAACACGGAGCAACCAACTTGCACGTGCCCAGCCACGCGACCGTCCAGATTGCTCTCCATAAACGCAGAAGGATTTTCAGGTCGATTGTTGACAATGTGACAACTTAGGGCTTCATTTGCGGTAGCAGGTAGAAGGGGCTTGGCCGAGGGCATGACATTGTCGCAACTCCTAGAAGGAGAAATCGAATTGATGAGAAATACGATGTGTAGGCTAATCACAGCAGTCTCTCGTGCGTACATCGAGATACGGAGCTAGGAAGCGTCGTATCTCTTACTGTTTAAAGAACTATACGTCCTGTTCCCTTTCAAACTCCATGTTACATTCACACCCAGTATGTGTGCTTAAATATCTTATATCAAACAATTCCTTGGTAGTCTCTTCTGTGACACTTATTAGCCATGGCTTAACAATCGTATGCGTCTTTTTAATTTTCATCCTGTATCTTTTTGCTAGTATTTGTATTTAAGTCTGCTTTAAGAAGGTGCTAAAAGCCTTCTCTAAATTACTAAACATTATATAGTATAATAAGATCTGGATTATTCCTGGGCTATTCATTGCAATTATCCCGCCAACAATTATAGACATGACTTCTATAGGTTTTATAGGTATGAATTTTTGTATAAGCTGTTGAGATTTATAAAAAGGCTCTCTATTCTTTATATTCTTATTGTAATATGCCTCACTTACAGCATTTAGGAAGAGCATAAGTAGGGTTACTTTTAAACTGATTGTCTTTTGTTTTAGGAGCGGGCTGAATGTGGAGAGAACTGTTTGAGGCCTAATATAACCCTGATTGCAGATGTTTGAGACCTATATCTACATTAACTATTAGAGTGTCATTACTGTTATTGCCAAGATGATTGGATTCCTACTTCAATGCAGTCGAAGCGATACTTAGAAACATAGCTATCGAGCTCTTAAGCATCAATATTAAAGAGCTGAAATTAGATACTAATATTCCTGATACGCCTACAAAAACGCAAAAAAGTATCTTTTAGGAAAAAAAAAAAAGAAACTTCCTATAACATTATTTATAGCTTCTAGTGCAAATTGTATGCACTCATTATAGTCCTAACCTTTAAGTAGATATGTATCATCTAGCATAGGCCAGACTTTGTTCTTGTGAAAGAATGTGCTGATTAAGTCAGCCTAGCTGGGTGACCAGGGTTACTCACATATTCGGTGTGTCAAATTCCTTTCTCGATGCGCCATGTGGCAAGAGAATGCCGTCTTCACGAAATGTCACCGTCGCCACGCGGATCAGAGAAACAGCATAACGCGACGCCGAATAGCCTGCGCATCCCTCCAACATCAAGTCCAATAGAATATCGAAATACTTCTTCAACTTATCCAACTAGTGTCTTTTTAACACGATTCGCAGGATTCTCTGCCCGAAAGTAAAACTCTTCGCTTGGGGTAAAGTGAATAGTATATCTTTGATTTCCTCGCAAACGTCGGTAATAGGGCCCAGTGCTACGCGGCGAAAAGTGGCTATTATCATCTAAGGCAATAGCGCTGAATACTAAATATATATTACACCCCCTTTTTGGTTAGCCTGCGCACAGACGCTGGGCGCGCCTTAGCCGCTTTTTTGGTTCCTGCGCATTGGCACCTTATTGTCCCCCTTACTTTATGGATTCACACCACCTCATAGTGATTATCTACAATATATATATTATAACTGGGACTGCTTCTCCGGGTTCAAGACTTAATACTATAAACAGAAGAATAGCGTTGCGAGCGATAACTGTAGATTTGATATTGTTAATAACAAGTAAGTATACATCAGCCTTTATATTGATCGGGAAGGCCTTCCACGACAGACTTGATGACGTTCCAGATGTCTCCAGAAGCTGTAAAGAGCACATCCGCATCGCGATGACTGGCACACATGCCATCCGTTTTAAGTTCGACGGCTCACCATCAGAGAGCCAGCCGAGATCGCGACTGTCTATAATCCATCCTGGAACGTATTTGCTCTTTGTGAGGGGCGATTTGCAGATCTTCTTGTGGTAAGGCCAGTCCGTGGCCTGGCATTCCCTTGCGCAGTACTAAGAAACGTTAGAGACTACGGTTCATGCGAAGTTTGCGCGTTATTTTGAGATCTAATCGCGAGATACGCAGGGCCAGCAACGTACCTGAACTAACTTACAAGAACTACAGACAAGGCTCGCAACATTCTGACAAGGCAACTTTCCTTCCAGTGTTTGCGCAGAGAACGGGGTTCAGGAACGCCACCATATCATCCTCAGCCAACGACGCCAGGCTCGTGCTAGGGATTGGAGGCTTGTTGGTGTCAAGACGACGATGACTTGAAGATTCAGTGTCTGGTATATGCGACATCGAGAAATGAGATAACGGGGTAGAGTTTTACGCAGTCGTACGCCCTCTCAAGGGTTGCTTGACTCTCTGACTGTACACTACAATTATTAGCACTTCTAGGGTGGGATTCTCGTTAGTAGTGATCTCATACGAACAAGATAGGATGTAGTCGCACTATGTAAGAGTGGCGATGTCTTTATATCCAATTAACTGATAAAGCTATTAATTACATTAGGTCGCTACTATACTCGTGATGAGAACAAAACGAGATACATGCGCAAGAGCCAACAAAAGGATGATGGTATTGAGTAGATCAAGCTAAATGTAACATTATACGTGCCATCACACCTTAGCTGTCGCACAAGGGCGTATACCCCACACCGACCAACAGAGACAGGGCGTAAATTTATAAATGCTGGTAGAATAAGGTTGCCTTCGTGTTGTATAATTAAAAGCGTTCCTTAGTCTAATTATATATCACTATATAGCGAACAAAACTGTAGCTATATTATATAACGGCTATATAAAGTTCCGTATGGAAGCTGCATCGCGACTGTCAACGTCACTGCGGAGACACTAGGGAGAGAAGTGTAGTGTTAAAGATAAGGTCTATAGGCTAGGGAAAACTAATGGCATACCCGCTACTTACCCCGCATCTGATATTGAAATATTCCTGTGTTACGCCCGCCTCTCAAGTCGTATCATCGCGCGCATTCCTGGAAGTTGTCCGCTTCGAACCTTCAGCCGCTCGTCGGCCCTGTTACAGCTAGATGCTGCATCCTCTCCTTGCTCTGGGAAACTGCTTGCAAGATAGCTAGATATATGGGCGACTAGCCCCTCGCAATGAGCGACTTTGCAGCGCTCGAGATGGCTTAGATACCTCTAGATAGAGCATGATAAGGCTCCGCGCAATAAGATGTTCGCTATTCCTTCGTGGTAGAGCGCACAATACAAAGATCAAATTTGGGTGGTGGAATGACGGCTGGCGCAGGGGTAGCCGTGGCTCCATTCTAGAGTTTTGCGACGAAGGGCCCGTTGCTTTGTAACTCGATCTGTGCTTAGAGCTTAGCCCATCCCTTTCGTACGCTGTAATCAGAGGGCGAAGATACGGGGTGACACAGGAGAAGATGGTCCATCCGATGGCCATCTGTGTTGTGCATGCGACGCGGGACTTCCAGTACCCGGAGTTCTCGGGGGTTAGAGTCATGTCCAGGCGCAGAACAGTGAGCGCAATGTTACTGGTGTTGGTCAGATGGTTCTGCAGAGATGCTTAGTGGCGCGACATACGGCAGTCTACATGCAAAGGCGGCTAGGATAGCGAGGCGTGAAGAGAGACGAATATGCCGGTTCCAGATAAAGTGGAATGCGGTTGCAAAGAGCGCGAGTTCAATCGCCATGTCGAACACGCCGATATAGACCCATCGAGCGAACTGTACGGACGTTACCCGACGAAGTCCCACCCTCGAGCGGCCATTCGAGCTTACAAAAGCTGAGCATTGCTGCGAGTACAGCGGCCACTCGTCTCCAAGGGGGCATCGGAAACCCTCTACAAACAGGTTCGTGACGACCCATACCGTCGAGGCACCGGTCAAGACATGTGGGGATCCCGGAGTCGTGGAAGACATTAGGGAGGCGCCCGCGAGGAGGAGGGAGTGTTGGGGTGATCGGTGGGGTGAGTCACGTGTGACTGTGGCTCTAGGGTTATCGTCGCCTCAACCTCAACACTGCTTCTCAACCACCATGGAACAGAACAGATCACCGGTCAAGAACCACGCGACGGTCTTGTGTTGCCGGTCTGGCGCGATCCAGAGAAAGAATAGGGCACAACAGGCTTTTGAGAGGAAAAGGATGACGATGTAGATGAGGTGGGCCGCCAGCC
The DNA here is from genome assembly GCA_010093485.1 of Karstenula rhodostoma CBS 690.94. Lineage (NCBI taxonomy): Eukaryota > Fungi > Ascomycota > Dothideomycetes > Pleosporales > Didymosphaeriaceae > Karstenula > Karstenula rhodostoma. The sequence continues at coordinate 66,610 of MU001518.1, forward strand.
CTGCCTTCCTAATCGTCTTCTTCTGGTCCCAGGTGAGTTTTAGAAATGTGGCGCAGAGGCCATCGTGGCTTTGAAAGAAAACTACCGAGCTTTGGACGATGGTGAAGCCGTGCTTCAGATTAGCACGAGCAGTTTTATGTTGTCTTAGGAACTTACAACCGCCGGTGCGAACGTAATGTCGTCGTGCCTAAATTTTCGGAAGTACTTTCGTGCGTACAGCTTCATGCACACACTCAGCAGGGCTAGCCCCAAGGAGAAGCCTGCGATAATGGCGATAACTCCTGACTGATTGTCATGGTTGATCACTTCGGGCGGCGGGGACACGCCTGATGGCAACGGGATTGCGGTTGGCGCTCCAGCTGTCGACATGTCGAGAATTGTACATTCGCGTTGTGCGAAAGCGGCCATAAATCGATAACTTGATGGAAAGTATACGACATTCTGATGTTTTGTTTAAGCTTTTCGTGGCTCGTTTCATTGTTTTCTGCAACCGGAATGTTGATAGAAGGCGCATGGAACGCACGCTCTCGAAGACAAAGGACGCGCATTGTGACGCTGCACCACGCCATTATAACCCTTGAGCGCGACGAAACCATGGAAATGCAACTGCTCGTTGGGCTGTCCCTGGAACGCAGGGAAAGGCTTGACCGCGGCTGCGTTGATCTCGATTGGACCTTTAGATGCACCCCGCGCGCAAGCGCACCGCAACCGGACAACAATGGCAAGAAGCCTCAAATTGTCTCCGAAATCGAACACGAACACTTACAATGTTCCTAAGCTTTGTTCAAACACTTACGTGTTGGAATTGAGACATGTCTCATACTATGAACGACCCCGAGAAAGACGAAGGCGCACTGAAAGATGATCTGTACAGCCAGGCGAACCCTCCCCGGGAGGGATTTACGAAGGCGGATCAAAAGCATATGTATCGCTTGGGAAAGGTGCAAGAGCTGAAGGTACGTGAAGACTGCAGGAAGAGTCACCAAAACAGATTATCATTGATCAGTGCAGCGAAATTATCGCCCTCTGCCAGCACTGAGTTTTGCGGTCGTGTTGACGGCGACATGGGAGTATTCCATGCTTGCCAATACCCAGGGGCTTATTTGATGGAGGCCTAGCCGGCCTCTTTTGGGGCTTTATCTGGACTTTCATCGCGTTCAGCTTTGTGGGACTGAGCTTGGCTGAGATGGCGTCCACGTGAGCTCGATATCGAAATATACAGTGTCTGGGTGCTAACGTCAAATGATAGGGCTCCGACATCTGGCGGTCAGTATCATTGGGTCAGCGAGTTTGCCCCTCCTAGCATCCAAAAGTTCCTTTCCTATATAGTTGGTTGGATGTCGAGTTCACCTTAGCATTGCTGATGACGTACAGGCAAGCCGGAAACGCTGCAGACTGCTTTATCACTGGCACCCTTACTCAAGCACTGCTGCAGGTGAATGATGAAAACTATGTACCAAAGCGGTGGCATGGCACATTGTTCACCTGGGCAATGGCCCTTGTCCTCTACGTCGTCAATCTCTGGGGTCACGACTTTTGGCCGCGCATTCAGAATCTGCTGATGGTTATCCACATGCTGGCTTTCTTTGCAGTGATCACAGTGCTGTAGACCTTAGCTCCACACAACAGTGCAGAAAGGGTGTTTACGGGGTTTAGTAACGATGGCGGTTGGAACAGCATGGGAATGTCGCTCATGGTCGGTCAAATATCCGCCATTTATTCGATTCTGGGTACGTCATCATTCTAGGCTTGAGCCATAAGCTAACCACACTTCAGGCTCAGACGCAACAGCCCACATAGCGGAAGAAGTCCGCGAAGCCGACCGCTACGTCCCCATTTCCCTTCTCTGGTCCTACATAGGCAACTCCCTCATGGCCATTGTCTTCCTCATCACTACCTCTTCGCTCTGCCCTCGGTCGAAGACGCCACACACGACCCCTCGGGCTACCCCTTCCTCTACGTTTTCAAAGGTGCCATGGGCCCCGCAGGTGTAAATAACCTCACCATCATCGTTCTCCTCATCGTCTCCGCCGCAAACATAAACTTCGGCGCGTCCACCGCCTGCCAGACCTTCACCTTTGCTCGCGACAAAGGTCTCCCCTTCTCAAGCTGGTTGACTAGAGTACACACAAGCAAGGAAATCCCGGCCAACGCCATCCTCGCAACCTGCCTCATCACCGTCCTCCTCTCCCTCATCAATATCGGTTCACTCGTCGCTTTCAACGCAATCATCTCCTTGCAAATCGTCTCCCTCATGTTCACCTACTTCTGCTCGCTCTCGTGCGTGCTCTACCGGCGTCTCTACTACCTCGAGCTGCTCCCCGTAGCACGTTGGAGTCTCCGGCGGTGGGGTCCGCTCGTAAACGCCGTGGGGCTGGCGTATGTGATGTTTGCGTTCTTTTGGTGTTTTTGGCCGAATGGGACGCCAGTTAATGCGGAAACGTTTAACTGGAGTGTGGCTATGTTTGTGAGGGTTTTGGTGTTGGCTTTGGTGATGTACGCGGTGGAGGGGAGGAAGGTGTATGTCGGGCCTGTGAAGCAGTGTCGGATGGCGAGGTTGGAAATTTCAAGTTAAGTGGGAGTGGAGGGGGAGAAACCGTGGTGCCTTGACCGGTGCTTCATGTAAGACTTATAGTGTTTAATATCAGAATTACTGCGCACGAAGGTATGTGTTGTTCTGGAGTTGTGGTGTTTAAACGTTTTAAACTTTGCGTTTTGATTGATGGTGTCACAGCTCAGCAGCAGACACCACATCTTCAGTGAAAGGCCCTCGACAATGGTTCGACATATAATTGTTACAGTTTAAAGGAGAAATATTACCGCGTTTTTGACATTCCCGCTCAGCATCATGAGGCTGACTGGCTCGTCGTCTCCTGTGCTATAATACGATTCTCTGATTGTTGACACGAACCACGAAGTGGTGTCCCGTAAAATGATAGGCAAAATATAGACTACGACTGCCGCCTAATTTTCTATAATACAGAAACTTCAGGATGTCGACCAGGGTTTCCTTCGGCAGCTTTTGTTGTGATATGGCATCTACCATGATCACCGAGATCTTAATATAACCTCAGCTATCTCTCTCACGTCGACCACCGCCTTTACGCATCGTATCAATATTATTTTAGTCAATTGTCATCTAACACACTTCAAGATAGCAAAAATTAGCAGTTGAAGGACACTGGAACTAGCTTCACCATTGCATGTAAATTAAGGGTAAAATGCATAACTGGGAGCCATATTTCATCCGAAGCTCTGTGTACATAAACGGTGAACTATAATTTGATTAGAATGCATTATTGAGTATACTGATTCATCTGTGAAACCATGACGGTGCATGCAGATGCAAAGCGAGTCCTGATAATCTGATGGGCAAACGCTCTCACGGAGTTGACTCCGACGAAAGTTGATTTGCAACTCTACTTCCATTCCCCAGCATTCATGACTCATAGTCTTAATATGATATAGGCCGTCTCGGGCACATGTATCCGAAGACCTGCATCCATCAGAGTGCAAGAGATACACTGCTTCAAGGGGCGCGCGTGAAAAGGCCATAGAACGGAAGAGAGAACTAAGGCGAAGAGCGTCACCCAAGACTACAACATCCAGCGAGGTACGTACGCTAGAGTACAAGATATCTGATGACACTCAAGAAATACCGTCTGTGTATCATTGGTCCAATAGAATAGCCTCAAATAATGGTAACGATCTTCAGCCATGTATATCTCACGATCGCAAGTCCAAATTGTACAGACATCCACGAACATACTAGTTATCGTAGTTTAATACTTGGGCCACCTCTAAGCCCAAGTTGGGTGATAAATCCCCGCCTCTGATAATTCAGTGCTTCCTTAAATCTTCTGTTCACCATGTCGACCATCCAATTTCTTATTTGATCGACAAGTTCCTCGTGTAGGCCTACACACAAGAGTAGAAAATGCTGATCACGCGATAGAAGGTACGGAAACGGAATATCAACAGCGTCAGAACGGAATCCCGAAGGTGTCAGCAACCAGTCGATATGACCGTTATGTTCAGCTCACTAACCCTGAAACGATCATGGCCTAAGCGGGCCGACAGCGGTGGGTCTGTGGTGCGCGGACCAAGTGAACGTGCGCCGGACATTGACACATCTGTGGAGTCCTTAAATTTCACTGTACACACTGTACGAGTCGAGAAGGTGAAGCGCGACAAACTCTGCGCTTATAGTGGAGAGAGTTTTAATATAAACTTAAACTGGTATGTGGCGTGAGTTTGGAATAACCGAAGAGACCGATGTGGATAATCCTCAAGTGAACCAAGTGCGCCCCGCTCGGGGAGCAGGGTCCATGGACATGGGATGCATGGACAATGCGAGACCCTGTCAAATCCAGGACACAAGTTCCTGGATACCACCGCTGGGCGACAACCATCCTAGTGCCACCAGGAAATAACGCCTCTCGTTCGCTATTGCGATAAGACAAACTGGAAAGGTGCATCATGACAGTAAGCGACATGAAGGAGGAAGCGTATCCTGCAAGTGTTTCATATGTGACAGGTGTCGTAAGCGGTGAACGAGGCACGGCACGCCCCGTCAGAGTAAGTACTTTAGCAGCATTGGCGGGTGTGAGCTTCAATGCCGTAAGTACCCATTGATCAACACCAATTAAGGTGATCCTTGCTGATCTAGCTTGAGATCATTCTGATGAAGGAAGAGGGGAAGCCCGGCTTGTCTGAGCCATGCATCGGCCCGGGACTGGATCGATCCCTGAAGACGAGACAGACAAATCCCGGCTTCGAGGGACGTACTGTGGTTGCAGCCATATCTTTTGGCAGTGGGTCCTCCGGAGCAGGGATACTGTACTCTAATAAGTTCTCCCTAAAGATGTAGACAATACCTAAAGTAGATAGTACTAAGACTAATAAGGTTTATTTATAAGCAGTTTTATATTATCCTACCCTAATTTAAAGCCGGGCCAAGAAGTCCCCACTGCCAAAAGATAGGGCTGCGACCACAGTAGATGTAACCTATATGAGATCCTCATAATAGATCAGCTGGTAAGACGACATATGAAGTTAAATCATGTCTAACGGACTCTTGGGTGATCCTTGCAGAGCGTACTTGTTGGTACATATGGCGGGGAAAGGCACCGATGCATTAAAACGAGGCCAAGACGGAGACGGTGATAAAAGTAGGTTTTGTGCCTTGCAAAGCAAGTACGGCAAAAGCGATTGGAGTGGGCCAGACCGATCGGAGACAGCTAGAGATATGTGCATGTGTTCCAGTTGACGGGTTAAGTGGTAATGTAAGTGGTATAAATGAAGATAATGCAGTCTGCACGACGAACGACTATATCATCCATGTCGCAATCTGACAAGGGGATTCTCTTGTCGTAAATTATTCCCCGGTTGACGTCACCGCGCGTGTTTTCAAGGACCCTTTCGCCGCTATAAACCAAGTCATGGATTCAACGATGCCAAATGCCGCGTTGTCCCTGCTACAATGCTCGACTAGTTCAGGCACCCGTCTTCCCCACGCCCTAGTGCCAAACGATGCATCGCCCAACTCAGTCACGAACGTTGCAGCCGTTGCCAAGGCTCAAAATGACCGTGATCTTCCGCGGCGACTAGCAGATATCCGACAGAGGTTGTCGTGGGCTCTTGCTAGTAGCCGACCATGACCAAGTTCTAGACCGTCCGGCTGGCCGACTAGTTCCTTCAAAACTGCAGCCAAAACAACGAACGGTCCGAACCATTGCCGTTCATCCGTGGGGGGTCACGTTAGATACTGTTCATTGCTTTTCGTGTTCGTCTCTGGTAATGAAGATCCATCAAGTATTGACAGCCTTCGTTAGGGGCATTTTGCCTCCTGTTGCCTCGACAACCTTGGTGATGTTGTCTTTCAGCTCCGGTACACCCTGGATGAAGTCGCGAGCAAGTGTCTCCTGCAGTAGCCGATACGCGTCCTGCCGACCCTTCAATAGCTGATTCATCCGCTGTACGGTCTCAACGAACTCCCGAGTAAAGATGTCCGGGTTACGCGCACTTTCCACATACTGGGTTACCTCGGGTGGAATGTTGATGTGCACATCAGGTGCAGTTTGTGAGAGTTTGACCAATTGTTCGATCAGATGCTGTCTGTGAACACGTTAATAACCGAATTGACGCCAACGTCATAGAGTTTTTCGTACATATCCCGCCTCATGGCACCAACGGTGGGAGCGCCTTGATGGTCATAGCCTTGCACGATGAGGTTGTAGAGACTTTGTACGATTTCCTTCATGTGGTCTTCAGCCGCCGCAACTGGCCCTACATACTATCAGCCGGCGAGAATAGATAGCGCATAAGTACAGACTCACCGGCAGAGTTACTGGGAGCCATTTCTTGAGCTGGATTGAGTGTTGCGCTTAATTGAATGAACAAAGGCTCGGAATGAGGTTGACGTTGAATCTCAAACGCAGCCGTGAGAACGCCAAGACTTTCGGGCGCACTGTTTTCCCGACGTCATTGACGAACCAGTCACAAGACCTCCTCCGCCTTGCCTTCGATACAGACGTTGCGAAGCCTAATAGACTCTTCGCGCATCGCATACCTACCTTCCTCTGAGACAGCGGCCTGCAGCATGTGCCACGGTTCGCGATGACAAGCTCGGCTCTTCCAGAGCTGAAACTTCCTCACCTACCGCAAGCGAACCATCCTGCAGCTTCGGTATCGCAAGAAAAGGACATAAACGACAAGGTCAATGAAGCCACCTCTGACAAGGCCACCGCAGCCTTCATTCGCCGAGTTCTATGCTCCCACGACGTCCTGTTAGGAAACGGCGAGAGGGGTCGCAACACGCCACGACCGATCGAAGAAGTGCTGCCGCCTCTGACTAGCTCAAACGAGGTTGACTTGCAGCTCTACGCTATCATAGCTGTGATAATCAAGGAGTTCGTACACACGTGGTACTCCAAGATTACACCTGATCATGTGTTTGTCAACGAAGTAATCCAAATCATCGCACATTGCACGAGAGCTTTGGAGCAACGTTTACGGAACGTTGATTTGGAAACCCTTCTCCTGGATGAGATCCCTGGACTGCTTGAGGAGCACCTCAGCGGTAGGCTTTCTTGATCTCTAAGCATCGAATGAATACGGTCTAACTTTTTGAAAGCTATACGTCTCTCGGATCGACAGGCTTCTTCGCAGCATTCGTTGGTCACCGATGCCCGTGTTATCTACCACACTCTCCACCCGCACCCTGCACTGTCCCCCGTGCCAACTGATACGGTACCATCCAGCATCACCGAGCAGCGGGAGAGTGAGTCTATGTGGCGCCAACTACTCATTCAAGGTGTCCTGGCTGTGCTCCTCCCAACCGAGGATCTGGAAAACGGATGTTTGCGAGCCCTAGTGGCCGAAATATTCGCGGAGATGATCCTTGGAAACGGCATTAGTGGAAAGGCTTGCGAGGGGTGGTTGCTGTGGGAAGGTATCACCAGAATTGCTGAGGTTCTACAGCATCAGGGTGCCAAAGAAGAGGAGTCCCAATCATACGACGGCAGCCTAGAGCAGCCGCTGAGTCGTCTAGAACGCTACGGCTTGCTCGCTCCGCCAGTTGCAGAGCAGGATGGCTCTTCTCGCATGCTGTTGGGCAACACGAAACATCATCAGAATGCTCCCATGACTGCTAACGGGTTGTTTTGGATGATTGTCCAATACGTGTTTTTGGCGGGTACAGCGTTGCGCGCGGCGATCGGTATAATCGCGACATCAGCGGCCTTGCCACTAAGATCTGCCATCGCGATTGGCGGTCAATCAGCTTTCGAGGCAGACCACGAGACCCCACTTGCAGAGAGCGGCAATCGGGCTGAGAGGCAACTGCTGACCTCCAAGCGCCCTATAGTCAGCATGAAGTTGTGGAGCTGTGCATCGCAACTTGTTGAGCTCGATGCACGCATGCCTTGGCTTTCAGGTTTCATATCCATGCTCCGTTGGGGAGTGTTGGCTGGCCCAGGACGATTGGGCAATATGAATGGAATCTTGGACAGGTGAGTCGCAACGTTCTCTTACACCCCATGGCTGGATGGATTCGGCAAGGATTTTCGTCAATGCGCTCAGGCCATCTCTCGGCTTGCAGCAAGCCCGCATGAACTTTCAGTCACTTGACTTAAGCGCCCGCGAATGCGACGGACCGCCTGCGCTCACGCCCTCGCCTCGTGCCGACTTGCATGAGACCCCAACACCTCCTCCCGGGCGGCTAATCAAGGCGTCCTGAGCCCAACCCGATCCTTGGCAATGATCGGACTTGGTTTTGTCAACGACGATGACATCGACACCATCGCGGAACTGAAGCGCCCTCTCAACGCCGATGGTCGCGTCGAACTCAAGGATTATGTCACAGCCTTGCCGCAGCGATAGGTGCGCTCGAATCGGCATTGTCGATGCAGTCTCCGCGGATGATGGCTCAGCTTGCGCCCACACCGGTTTCTTCGTACCTTGCGCTTCGTCATTTGACGGCAGGGTTTAGTTGGAAGACCATTTCGCGACATCGCTGCCGTCGTACCATCGACATTCCCGAACTGGCACGGTGTCCCTAGCGACAGCTGCGCTGCAAACACGCTACGGTTGATAGCCCCAAATGGACCACACCTTCAACTGTTCATTACCCTTGGGGGCCTGGGTTGCGCAAACGAGCCGCCGAGGCAGTCTAGGGGCTATTGGATTAAGAGCCCCTCTTGTCATCCCATCGTCTACCGAAACAACCCTTGCGAAGCCTCACTTCATGGCTGGGTATCCTCGGATGAAGGTTACCTTGCAAGGCATCGCGTTCAGGATCTGTATTGGCGCTTAGCCATGTTCCGACAAGCTTGCCTTACCTGCATCTTTATTCAACGACGCCAGATCCTTTGATACCGACCTACATCCCGCGTCTGACTGCATGTCGCGGGTTGACCATTCATCGGGACGCACCGCATGTATTTGCATGGCCGGAGACCAATCAAGGCTACAGTTTATGCTGAATTTTCTCGCGCTAACTGGCTGCTAGATATCTATCGCACACGGTGCAAACGCGAGTCCTTAACCCCGCCTTCCTTCCCATGCTTCTCCGCACTCTTCGTGCGACTCTTTTCCCTCGTAACGGACTAGCTCCAGCACGGCAGTCACCTTCGGAGGAAGAGGCCAAGGCAATCAAGGGGCGTTGCGCTGCCACGCTACTAGGCTTACTGCCAACAACGGTGGCGTCTGCATTCTTCGCGAACAAAAATCAAGCAGACCACCTTCGGAAGGTGGAAGCGCTGCTCGACTGCCTCGACGACACTTACCTCAACAAACATCTCATTTTCGCGATCGTGGAGCTGATGGTATTGCGATTGGTGCCGGAGCTAGGAGATGGAGGGGTACAGGCTCTACTTGAGGAGAGGTTGGGGTAGCCCCTGACGCTCGCATTTGTTTTTCACCCTGGGTGTGGTTCAGGGCACCCATATGCTGTCAATATCGAGCTCTTTTATAGGCATCGTCGCCTTTGATGCATCATATCTGGTGTGCAGGCGTTGAAGGCGCATACCACGGTTTACGACGTGGCCAGAGCGTCGCGCATCTCTCACCGCTGGAGTACCTGTCAGGCGCGATTGATCTACATCGAGAACACCATCAAGCCACCGTCGCGCACCGCTTGCGAGACCGGAGCTCAGCTGAGCACAACGCCTCTGAACACCCACCGCCGTCTGGGTATGACTATATCTCAAGTAATTAAATCTTTGGCCTACTGCACTCATCATTGGAGCAGATGCGCGAACTTGCATCTCACTTACAGGCATCCGCCGAACATATTGCTTCGCATACAGCGTGTACCTTCCAGCAGGTACGCCCACCGGATCCCGAAAATGAGGGGCTCCCGCCAATGGCGATAATACCACCAACGCATTACGCATGTGCCATCCTGACTACATCTCGTATTCAGCACCTGATGACAGCAGGCTTCACACAGCTGACTGCGAGAATTATTTCCGCGACCCGAATAAGCAGCTGAAGTAACCGCGATGTACACCGCAAGTCCCTCGTTTGGGCCCCTGTCGGCTTACCTGGTCCGGTTGCGGATCATGAACATGCAGTTTCGAAACACTCGGCCAATCATCATAGACTGGAGCTGCAGCTAGGATATTCGCTGGACTTGCGGTGTACATGGAGGTACTCTGGGTGCTCTGGTTCATGTGAGTAAGGTGAGCTATGACGCTGCAGGTCAAAGCAGGAATCCGTGAGGCCATGGCAGCAAGCGGCCTGTGAACACTCGCCGCTTTTCAGTCCCCAGCATATGCTGACGCGGGGATTCACCACGAACCGCGGCTGTTAAATGCAGATGGAAGGTTTCTAGAAGGACAAGACTTGACGGCAGAGCCATGTCGTTAGCATAGGCGCAGCGCACAGTTTCGTGTGTCGGACAACAAAAGCTCAACGGACGATCACGACTCGGCCAGGGTCAGTTGTCGCGCATTCTGAAACAGAAGGAACGCCGTTAAGAAGTGGGACTAAACTTTTGTTGCGCCGTCACGATCAAACGGCCATGCTGATACCCTTCCAGCGGCCAAAGCACGCCTCGTTTCGCCCCGCCTCACGAATGCCGCTCAACGCAACCCACCGCAGCGCTTGCCTCTTGCCCGACGGACTTGTCACGCGCCGTTTTTGTTGTTTCAGATACAAGAATAGCGTGGTCTTTGGAATACGAACATAGACCCAGAACGCAGACGACATCAGTTCGCGTATGGGATTAAAGTTTGAGCACGCATTTATCAGGGAAGCGATAACAAGGGCCTACCGCGGGGCTTGGGCAATGGGATAGGTATGGATCGCATTCAAAGGTAATTGGTACTTCAAAGGATTTCGACCTCAGCAAGCGCCGTGGTGGTGCGTCTCTTGCGGGGAGTTCGATGCCAGTACGGGTAGTCGCCTCGAGGATGATGGTGTTTACACAGTATATCTGGGCAGTATATGCGCTTTACTCGTTCCTGAAATGATGGCCGCTGGGCTGCAGGGACCCTCGGCTACGACTGCTCTCCCTGACGCTAGACCCGGGCCGCTACTGTCAAGAGTCGTTCGCGAACCAGTCGTTAATTCTAGAGCCGTGGCTCGCGCAGGAAGTGCGGAAGCCTCCACGATCATCGGCTTCTCCGACCTTGAAGACCCTAGAAAAGGGTCTCGTTAGGTGTTCATCGAACGACGTCCGGCTAAACCTTCCGCTTCCTTTACCAAGTCAACCCGGGGCATGTTCAAGGAACAGGGCTGTAACCCTGGCCGATGAGCGACAAATGGTGCGGCCGTTCCCGCGCCATGTTAATTGTTGAACAAACACTCGTTCGTGGCCATTAATGTCTCCATCATTCACGAAATTATCTCGGAAGCTATTATCCCAATCATAATCGGGCACAACTTCCCTATAGCGTACCTGCGCCGTGGATTCTACGTTATCAGCTTAAGATAGGTCAAATACCGAGCCTGCTAGGACCTTGACTCGCAAGCGAAACGCTCTGAGACAACCCTCTTCGAGTCAGAATGATGTGCGCATAGCGGGAACTCTGGGCCGTTTTTACGCAATTGATCTGATGTGGAGACATCAATGACTTGCGCCACTTCCGTACAGTAGGAATATGCGGAGACACAACAGGCTGAAGAAGCTCCAGGAAACGTTATCGGAGATGAAGACTGACTATCGCATATGGAAAGAGCCAATCTCTGTGGGAGCTTCCAGTACGATATGCTAGGTATTGCGACATGGGCAGAGGGGCCGAGCTCGACTCGTATGTCGCCTCCGAGAAGGAGATTGTTCGGCCATTAATCTACGCCACTCCACGTGCATGTGTAGAGCCTACTCCGAGGCTTGCAAACAACTCTCAAAGCGTCATCGCCGTAATCGCTCTTAGCACGAGCCACAGGAACATGGACTTTGCAACTCTATCGCACTTTTGTTGTACAACTCCGGATCATTCTTTTTCGCCGCAGCTTCGCCTACGTGCTGAGTGCACCGCTTTGCCGTCACGGATCTAGCGGGCCGCCTGTTTCGTGTCTTCTACCTGGTGCGTGATACAAGAACCCGGGCATCACGTCAGATAACTCCAGATCAAGCCAGGATGTTGAGAGTTGCTCGCCTTGGCTGAGCATGTCTCCATGCCATGGCTGCAGGAGGCAAATTGTATGCTGTCATGCGCGCAGCTGGGGTGTAACGCGGCAGGGCGATGAGTCGATGGAGCGGGCCGCGAAGAAGATCTTGTCAGACACGGTGCAATGGCTGAGCAAGAGAGCCAGGCCTTGTCGTGACTGCGTTTGAAGCTCCTGTAGGTCAAGTGATGGGCAGCAGTGTGTCTGATGCGCGATGCTGAAGCGTAGCTCGGGCACGACCCAAGACCTCCGGCCTAGCGAATCACGAGATATCCAGGGAGAGGAAGTGTCGTACGGTGCAGACGCGATCTTGCTCGTGCGACAGTTGGAATGGATCTCGAGGGACGACTGTGTACGATATCGGCGGGTAAGCGTATTGGCAGCGGGACGCGGACACTTGGCGGCCTCGCAGGCGCCTCGCCGATGTGTCCCTGGCTGTCAATTTTCCTTGTGCAACACAACTGCGACACCACGTCGTCATGTCGGCACGAATTCTTCTCCAAAAGAAACGAACCCGTGGAGATGCAGACCGGATTCGTCTTTCAGCACCCCGTTTCAGTTCGCGGGAGACAATGCTGCTACCCGCTCCGCCCACGTTACACGACCTCATGCACGCCCAAATCCTGCTTTACCGACCAATCCAGTGCATCCGCACAATCAGCGTTGCACTGCATACAATTTCAGTCACGTGGTTGGGATCCCCGCATTCGGGACCTTAACACAACCTTTGGCATGAAGCATCCACACGCTGGGTAACGTTGCGCCTTTGCATTTGTTTTGCGAGCCAAAGACTTTTCGCAGTACAAGTGACCTTCGGCAGCGCCCGCTCTGTGCTATATCGAGCAATCCAATTTTGGACTTGGGGTTGCTAGGCTGGTGGTGCAGGGTGTATCTGACTGGAAAGATGCAGCCGGCGCGGGTGAGAAGGCCGTGTCCCTTGCGTTCTGTTGAGGACCCAGCATCGGTATACCTCTCCGGCGTTGGGTTGCGACACAGGAAAGAAGTATTTCTGTATTGCGTGACGTTGGATGCCAGCCTTGCTGCGGTTCAGTAGCACAGCGACAAAGCAAAGACGGCCCACGCAAGCTGCCATAAGCAAGCAAAGCATGGCCGCCAGATGTCAACGACGCGTCGTTCTCGCACCGCAGGTCTGCGGGCCGTACCGCATACAGTTCTACTGTTGTTTTTGGGCCTGTCATCACCATGCAATGCAAAGCTGCTCACGCTGGCGCAAAAAAGCAAGTCTTGCCTATTCGACACAAAAACAAATGCTCCACAGACATGGTACAATATGTCGTGGGACGCATGCTTTCAGCAAAAAGGCATCTCTTCGGCGACGTCGTCAATAAACCGAAAGCAAGCATCTTATTGTTTTGGCTCGACCACATGACGGATTGCGTGCGCACCCAGGTACGCAGACTCGGATCACGTACAAGCAAAAAAATATGTCTGTGTTGCATGCTCGACCTGGACCTCCTGCACTGTCGAACCTGTCAGTCTTAGCGGTAGTTACATGGCACAAAATCTGGTGCTCTAGGTATCCCGGTCCTGGAGAGTATTCGTCAATACTCACACGCCAACTCAACTGACCATTCGGCTCATAATTGCAGTTCCATACAGTATCGTGGTAGTACGTTTCAGTCGGCTGGCCTCAAGTCGGCATCTCAGTCCGCGGAAGGTCAAACCTGCCAGACTGCAGACCGGGGAACGTCATCCACGATACGATGTTGAACGACGCTCTGTGCTGGGCAGCCGGCCATTCGCCCATGCCCACACGCCGCGCACAAGCCAGCCCCACAGCCAAACGAGCGAGACGAGACGCAACGATCTCCCCCAATTTCCGCCCCTTGACGCTTCGCTACGCTCCCCCCCATCAAACCGAATACTGTGTAAAGCCCCTTCGACCATGGCACACACCGTTGCAAATCCGATGCCCACGTGAGATTCCAACGCACCCACCTCCATCTCCGTCGCACGTTACAAAGCCCCGGCTCGTACCGCGAATGCTCCCGAACAAGCAGGATCGTCGAGCAGCGCGCCGATTGCCCAAAGCGCTGCGCATCAGCACGCAGCCCGCCAAGCGCAAAAATGTCCCGAAGCGGCAGTCCTGGCCTGGGTCTCGCAGCTCGCCCGGCCTGTGCGCGCTGTCCTGCCTGTCCTGCCCTGCCAAGTTTGCCAGCCAGCCCTCCCCTCCTCCGTTCCTTTGTTCGTGGCCTGCCTCGCGAGCTCCGCTGGATGATGCTCTGCGTACGTATGTAGGATGGGCTTCAGGCATCGGGGAGCCGGGAGCGCAGTACAGCACAGCGCAGTCCGCTCGCTCGCTCGTGGGGGGGGGGACGCCTTGACTTGACGCGACTCGCTCACCCACCCATTGATCTGCCCGCCTCTTGCGCAAGCCTCGTCCATCCACCGCTCAGACTCCTGGCACACCCGCACGTCTGTCCTCAGGCACAAACGAGCACCCACCTTCGCCAAGTCCACGCAACGCGGGGTAGGTATCTGCTTCGATATGTACATACCGCATCGTATCATATGTGCTCAACTAATCCCAATCAACCAACCACCCCATCCTGTAGACTATGTACGCGACACATACCTGTCCCAACAAGAAAAAGCGATCGTGCCAACAGTCCTGGGGTTTTATGGCGGGCCGCCAAGCCTTGCTTGCTTACCTAACCTTGTTTATCATCCACTCACAACGCTTCCTTTTGTATCACTTTTGGACGGCAGTCCATGTTTGTCTATCGCTTTACGGGACACTACTTTGTAGTTCGCGTCAACAATCAGAAAACCGTAGACTATGTACGTACGTACATACAACTCGGCAACTTACCTTAACATCCCCCCCGGTCCCCCACGAAACCCCCAGGCTCCCAGGGATGCCTCGGCGCGCCCATGTGCAATATCGCAGCCTCATTCTGAAGAAATTTGCTCTGGCAACCCCGTCGCCAGTCGTCCAGATTAACTTCCCCCCCTCGAGACCACAGCAAAATAGACGGCAACGCAACGTTGGAGCCGGCGCTGCGTCCAAGCGAAAACAAAACAAAAAAAAAAAAAGTCAAGGGAAAGGAAAGGAAAGGCACCGCACCGCACCGCACCGCAGCGCTCCGCCCGCTGCATTAGCCCTCCCGCGTGCAACGGGCAACGCACGCAACCGGGGGGGCCCCTCCTGCTCCAGTTGCTCACACCAAGCAAGCCCATGTGCGACGCAGACGCACCGTACGTAGCGCAGCGCAGCCCACCACGCAATCGAATTAATCGAATTAATCAATCAAAATCAATCAATCAATCCATCCATCCATTCATCCCCTTCCACCATTTTCACCTGACGTGTCCCCCGCCAGGCCAGCCTCGGCACCATCCGACCCCTGCTTACGCCTGCGCCTGCGCCTGCGCCTGCCCAACGGCGCGCGTCTTCGCACACGTGTAGGTAGGTAGGCACTCGGCTCCTGCGCACGCAAAACCCAAAATCAAATGCGAACGGAACGACTCGCACCACCACTAACAAAAGAAAGAAAAAAAAAAAAAAACAGGACAGGATAGAACGGTGGTGCTACTGATATGGGTATGGTATTGATATATGCAAATCCGTAATACACATGTTCAATCAGACGGGTCGGTCGACCGCCGGGAACACTGCTTTGCCCGTTCACTTCAGCGCCGTCGCGACCGACCGACGCTCTTTCTGCAAGCGACCCAGGATTGCGCGGCTGACCTTAACACGGCATACCATAAGCTCCAGGGATTTCCCGCCCTGTCCCTTCTTCCCCCGTTGCGCCTTGGCGCCCCCCCTCCCTCGAACCCAAAACCCTCAGACAGACGCTGTTCAATCTTGGGCCAATGCTAATACTGTTCATCCTCGCCGTGTGCCGACCGAGTAAAGCAGATAAGTGGAAGGAACGAAGCGCGAGCTTCAAACTTGTAGTTGTAAACCCTAGCATAAGGTAATGTACGTGCGAAGGTAAGACGGGAAAACAAACAAACAAGGAAAACAACAAAGAAAAAAAAAACAAGGGGTGCAACAGTAGCATTCCGCGCGAGCGGGTACAGTCTTTTTCGACTATTGTAAAGGTAAATCGATCGAATCAACAAGTATTGACACGCAGGGGTATAGAGGCCGTCGCAATGTGAAAAAGTTAAAACCCGGTATAGTAAGAACAAACCAGCCAAGACAAAACTCGGGTGGCAAAAGAAAATAGGTGAAATGATGATGATGACCATGCTAATGATGCTGATGCTGAAGCGCTCGACCGGGTGTGATGCAGGAAAATCTCAGATCCTAAGCCTGTGTCCGCGCGATCACGTGGGAAACTGAAATAACTTCCTCCGCGACATTACCGGAGTAACGACTTCCAAGGTACTCCGGCGACCTAAAGCCGGATTGCAAGGTGTCGATGAATATTTGTCGTCGTAGCCGGGTGCTCGTGCGACATCGCCTGGTCCCGATCGTTCACAAAGGCCAGGCGGATATCACCACGCTTGTAATGGTACCACTAGTGTAACGAATCGATGCTCTCAACCTTGTCGACTGTGCCATAATTGGGCTCCGACGTTCGGCGCATTCCGGAAGACAGGCTTTCCGAGCTGCGCTTGATCTTGAGCTTTTCCATGAGCTTGCCAATGGTGACGTACTCCTGGGGTTCCACAACGAAATCTTCATGCTGTTGCTGGAAGAAAGTCCAAACCAGCTCCAGGGCACGCGCAGCCTCTTCCTGTGAAGGCGCACCAGGTGATGTATCTTCTGACACGCTTTGCAACACGCTCGGCTGGTGCATGGTCGAGACCGATGGCATTGTCGTCAGGCCATTGGGCAATGGGGGTGGTTGCATGGAGTTGGTGACTGTCGTTGGTGAAGCTTGCATAGCGTCCTCGATCGCGGCCAGAGATGGCTGGAACTCGTCCATGGGAGAGTCCAGCGCCGTCGAATTCAAGTATTTGGGAGTCAGCGCCTCTGATGATGGTGGTGGTGACATGTATTGTTCGACACCGATCAGCATGGGAAATGTTTGGCTTCGCGGTCGCTGAAAGTTGCTAGTGCCCGGCTGGCCCCTGGCTTGTTGGTTGAGGTTGAAAGGGTTGGGTCCGCATGCTGAGTCTGGTGTGAAAAAAGGCGACGACAGCGAGGTCGGGCTGGTTGGACCGGCTGAGAACGACGAGGGCGCGGTATCAGTGAAAACGCTTGACAGAGACGTGTTGCTCTGCGAGTGGAATGGACGACGGTGGTTTGCGAAGTCCTGGACATCTGGACTCTCAGTCTTGAGTTCTTCCTTGCTGGGTTTTGCCGAGACGGTTAGTGGAGAGGGTGATACCCCACTTGGTGAGGTAGGCGAGATGCCACTAGGAGTGTGCACATTCGAAGGCGGATTCGAGCCCTCAGACTCCTCTGCAATAGACCCCTTCCTAGATTTCGAACCCAACAAGTTGTTCTTCTGCTTGAACTTCTCAAGCCAGCTGGTGCTGCTCGCCTTCAGATGACTGTCGTTGTTGCCAACTGTTGTTGCAAAGAATTTTGCCTTCTCTCGGATAATGGTATCCGTCAGAGGAAGACCTTGTCGCTGATGGTTTCGCGCCCAGTTGGATAGTGCTCGCTCGATATCGGGGAACTTGCCTTTCGACCTTTTTATGGGTGAACGGCTTCCATCGTCTTGGTAGAGGTATTTCTCCTTCTGACGCAGCACTTTGGACACAGTACTACGCATGGTCAGCAAAGGGGTGTTTATCCACGTGGATACAGTTTCTACCTTCGTTCCACACCGAACATTGCTGGAAAAAAGTCAGCCACTCTTCTTCCACATATGGCCAGTGACTGTTTTCAGCTTACCTCCAATCTCGGTCTGCTTGACGGTGGGGTGATCCTCGTGATATTGGCACATCCTCCGGCGGTCGGCATCTGTGAGGGTTTTGCGCGGAGTGCTCGATGTGCGGCCGGAATGGGTTGAAGTCGCCGACACGGGGGTCGCGGAAACGGGAGTGATGGGGACCGGCGCCGAAGGGAAGATGGGCGGTACGTAGGTAGACTGGCTGGTCATCATGCTCGGCCATTGGGTGACTTGGGGCATGATCAGAGGATGGAGCTGCGAGTGTGCTGTCCGATGCTGCGGCGGAGGCTGCATGGCGTTTGTGTAGATGGGCTCCATGGGAATGGGGCCATAGCTGAAGTGGTTGAAGTCGTGCACCGACGTCTGATGCTGAGGGTCGTAGTGACTGGCGTGGGCCCACGACGCATGCTGGTCCTCATACGAGTCCTGGTGGTGGTGGTCGTGGTCCATCTGCAGCTGGCTCATGGAGGCTCTGGTGGCACGAGGACGGAAGCTACGATCTCGCAAGAGCGGCAGCGTCCGTGTTAGATGATGAACAGTCGGGGAGGGTCTGCAAGCATCTGCGCCTTGTCGTTGGGGGTGGTGTTGCTGGGGGCGGCGCGAGTGACCTCAGAGCGGCAGCGTGCATGCATGCATGGGCGGAGGACACTGCTGCTGCACTGGAGACGGGGTCGGGGTCGGGGCAGGGCGAGGCAAGGCAAGGCACTCCGGCAGACAGGCAGACAGGCAGACAGGCAGACAGGCAGAAGTACAAAGAGACGCAACAGTGCGGCGCGGAGGACTGGAGCACTGGGACTTGCTGGCGACTGCAGGGCAAGATGGGTATGGCGCGGCTTGCAGCGCCTACTTGAGCAAAGGGAGCAAAGTCTGGTCGGTGGTCAGGGCCCTTGTGCGTGGGCTGCGGGCGGCGGCGGGTTGCAGTAGCGGGAGAGGGGCCATGGACCATGGTGCTGTTTGTTTCGAGCCCGAGCGACCCTGTCAACTCGGCGTGCGAGCAGCACGGCCTGTGCTCGCCATCCCAGCAAGCGACACCGCAACGCGAACACTAGCGGCGTCGGGGATGCACCCCTAGAGCAGCGAGAGCAGCGACAGATGCGCCCACCAGGTGGGCCCGCAAAGCGGTCGCAAGCCCTGCTGGCCCCAGCACGCCCCAGCGCGCCCCCAAGCCCTCCACGCACGCGCAGCGGCGGCAAATGGCATGTCGAGCCCGTCCTAGCACCATTAGCACCGTCCCCCGACACGCTCCACGGCCTGAGCCTGGGAGCAGCATACCACCCTCCGGCTAATCTGACGCTGCCGAATCCGGTCGCTGCCAGAGTGTGCCATATTGGCTGCTGCTCGTCCGGGGCCTTGTGCGCCAGCGTCCGTCCTGCTGCCCGTTACCGTGCTCCGTGGCGTGCGACCATGCTGGGCCACCACCGCCGCTGCTCAGGTACGCGAGCCCGTACCCCGTGGTCTGGCCGCCTGGCAATCCTCGCCGCTGCATAAAGGAGATGCCGCGTTGAGCGTCCGCCGTGTCGATGCGCCCAAAGGGCTGAAACCCTTCCGGAAAGCCTGCCAGGCGCGCCCGTCGACGAGAGCCACAAGAGACGTATTAGGTTTGACTCAGTAGCCACTCAGGCTCGTGAGCGATGATCCATTAGCGCCCGAATCACAGCGCCGCCTCTGAGTCGTCAGTCTGCCCTGCATCCCTGCTGCTTTTCTCCGAGTCGTCCTCTGCTGGAATCAGTCGACCAATGGACCTGCCTGCTGCCAGACAATAAGGCTAGAAAACGATCGTCGTATTGCTGAATTTCCGACATCATAGGTAATATAAGAGAACAAATGCTAACACGTCGGCAGCGCGACACCTACCTGCCTCTTCGGCATCAACGGCACTCGGTGTGTCGACTAGTACCGGGGCGTAATGTATCTCCCAACCCCCCGGCGAATCATCGTCTCCATTCGCTGTGTAAGCTGCCATGACCGAAATAGCGCCCGTGTGGATGCCGTATAATGCCTTAAGTACTGCGCATCGACCAATTCAGCTCTTGAAGTTGGCCTCGCGCTCATCCTATGGGAATGTCATGCAGCGATGCGGCATTGAGACCATCAAGCCATACTCGATATCCTCTCACACCATTCGCGCGATCCCGCGTAGGAAGGCGAACGGGATCCAGTCATGACTCAGGACCCAGACAAATCTATCGCTTAATGATCGTGACTATGAAATCATGAGCTGGAAGGTTTCAGTCGAAGGAAGGAGTTAGACGTACTGATGTCTTCATCGGCGAGCTCGTGAGACAGACCCACTCGTTGTGGCTGATGCTTCACCGATTTGCCGTACACAATGGCCTGTTTAAACTGTTCAACGATGGTCTTGTGGATCGAGTTACACTACATGACTGGTCAGCAATCCCGTCCCACGATGGCAGGATGAAGCCACATACAAAATCTTCGACTGTGCATGCCGTCGAGCGGAGCACGACCGGCGCAGTATAGTCAGGCATCTTGCCCTTCGGTTTTGTGTAGACGCGGACCAGATTAAGCTTGTCCCACATCTGCTCCATAAGCTCGTCCACATTCCACCCGTGCTCAGAGCTGATAGGGCAAGCGTTTGGAATCCGGTAAAGCAGATCCAGCTCCTCGATAGAGATGGCATCAATCTTGTTCAGTGCATAAATGACAGGAATATAGCTCCGGCCCTTTGCTTCGATGATATCGATCAGGTCGTCGACCGTGGCGTCGCATCGGATCGCAACATCCGCGTTGGACATTTTGTACTCAGCCAAGACCGCCTTGATCTCGTCATGGTCGATGTGCGTAAGTGGGACGGTAGCAGTGATGTTGATGCCACCCTTGTCCTTCTTCTTCAAGACAATGTTGGGAGGGCTCTTGTTGATACGGATGCCAAATCCTTCCAACTCGTTTTCAATGACACGCTTATCGGTGAGTGGCTTGTTCACGTCCAACACGATGAAGATCAAATGGCAAGTCTTTGCAACCGCAATGACCTGCCGACCGCGACCCTTGCCGTCTTTGGCACCCTGAATGATACCGGGAAGATCGAGAATCTGAATCTTGGCACCGTTATAAACGACTTGTCCGGGGACGGTCGTAAGCGTGGTGAATTCGTATGCGGCAGCCTCGGAGTGTTGGCCCGTCAGTTTGCTCATCAGTGTACTTTTCCCCACAGACGGAAAACCAATGAATCCGACACTGGCGACACCTGTTCTCGCAACATCGAAACCCACACCCGCGCCGCCGCCACCGCTTGAGGACGGGGTCAGCAGCTCTCTTTTCAGCTTAGCAAGCTTTGCCTTGAGTTGACCTGCAAGTTGTGAGACCTGGTGCCGAGCGAGCGGGGCTTGCGGGGGCAGTACCGAGATGGAAAGAAGTTGCTTTGTTTTTCTGCGTCTTGGCCATCTACAGAACGGCGTGAGTATCGACAAGGCGTCGCGTATGGGGCCTGTCTTACTTCATCCTCAATCGCTTTGATCTGCCCCGCAAATTGTATCAGCCCTCCGTTTGCGCAATTTCGCGTGCGGAATGCTCACCTTATCCACGGTGGTCGCCATGCTGACGGTATTCTGCGGAGCAGTAGTGAGTGCAGCAAACAAGAAGGGTATACGGCGTTGTTGCGGCGGCACAAAAAATGTGAGGTCGAGGCTGCAACCATGACGCGAGGGGCAATCGCGCCGGAGAAAAAGTATCGCCGCGCCCCGCCCCGCGCCCTCCTTCCGAATTCTCATGCCCGGCGCAAAGCCGGCCAGTCGCGATGGCTTCCCGTGCAACACGCCGAACGCGCCGTTGGAATGACCGCCCCATCGCGGCTGACCAGTACCATGGCGACACACGACCGATCAAATAGCTACCCCTTACCTCATGCCCGCCCTGATTACCGCTTGTCGTGGACCCGCCTTTACAGCAATCCTCCTCTTTGCCTTTGCCTCCGCAATCCCTGGCCCCGTAGTTACACTTCTTCAGCGCAATCAGTCCTCAGCGGCTGTATAATCCGTCTTGCATTCACCGAGCCGCTCGAGCACCCAAGCCCATCATGGATGCCCAAGAGATCACCCACGGGCGCCAACGAAACACATTCGAAGAACTGGTTGAGAGACTCAGTGCTGAACTTGGACCTTACTCGGGTATCAGTTCCGAAGACGTTGATCCAAAAAAGCTGGAACAGTTGATGGCCGAGTACGTGGCAGATGAAGCACACTGGAGCAAATATTTCTTCCCCAGTCAACACCATGCATACACGCGAAACCTCGTGGACAAGGGCAATGGCAAGAGCAACTTGCTCATTCTCGTCTGGTCGCCCAACAAATCGAGTCCGATCCATGACCACGCCAACGCCCACTGCATCATGAAGGTCCTGAAAGGCTCGCTGGTCGAGACTCGCTACGCCTGGCCCACCGTGGATCTCAATCAGAAGGAGGACCATCCCCTAAAAACCATATCGCTGAAAATGTACGAGGAAAACGAGGTGACCTACATGTCTGACAAGTTGGGCCTGCATCGCATCTCGAACCCCAGTCCAACCGAGTATGCCGTCTCATTGCACCGTAAGTACACTCCACTACCTGTGCGTCAAAGGTGATTGCCAGATGCAAGAATGGAATCCGCTTCTTGGTCGTCTACTATCATGCTGTATCGATCCACTGCTGACTTGCCTCAGTGTACACTCCACCAAACGCAGCAGTGTATGGCTGTAACGTCTTTGATGAGCAGACCGGTCATGCAAAGCACATGGCAAAGTCTACTGTGTACTCTGAGTACGGCATGAAACAGCCGCGACTGTGAAAGATTCGGAGGAAGCGTGCATCTATGCCCGATGGTCATTTGCTCGGTCAAACGTCGATGAAGTGCTATCCGAGAGTTACGTTCAGCGTCCTAGTTCGTACGGTGCGATACCGGGACTGCATACCCAGAAGTCGATTTTCTATTGTTACCACTGCGAATTTGTCTCATCGCTTGGTCATGTCATGATCACAGCGAGGGTTACTGGCGCAGCATTCATTGCATCTTGTTCAATTCAATACTATCATCTCCAACTTCAAGTCTTATGTTACATCTGCGACCAAGTTGGCCTCGCTTTTCTGCTTGTACTTACAATTGATTTGCGGTTTGTCTACACACTGAAAGACGTGGTTGGTGACAGGCAGCAAGCCATTCTGGTCTTCCTGTAGCTTTTCAACCTAAAGCCATTCTCAACTTTCACCACCGCATGAGCCAGTGTCATCTTTACTTAGCACGGGAAGCACGGGCAACCTCGCATTGTCTGGTCAACCTTTTCTAGGCACCTTCAGTTTCCACGCACTCATAAACCCGCCCGCCGCATCCTCGCTCTTACCAGGAGGCACATCACCCTGCGGTCTTGACACTCACAGCCAACTGCACTGGTTTGCCCACCTGCCCAACCTCTTCAGTACATCGACACATCTCGTCTGTAGTACCACCACATCTCGCAATGACAGAAACCATCTTCGATCCCACTCTTCTCCTCCAACGCGGCAATGGCATCAGCTCAGGTCTCTCTCCCAGCATGACCCCCTCCGAGCTCGCCGTCGCCGTGAACTACATCATGACCACATGGTGGCCGCAACTGTGCCGCAGCTCCCGTACCCAGATGATGAAGGACACCGGCATGTTCGAAGAAGGCTGGTACGACGCCGACGGTCTGCTCGACATCCAGAATCCCGCGTTCTGGAAGATCGTCAACGCACTCGTATGCACAATCCCTCCCAACCCCCTCTACAATCTCATCCAGATAAACAAGACAAAATACTGACAGCCACAGGGCACCCTCTACGCGAAAATCGACACCCGCTACCCCAACGACGACATCCGCACCTTTCGCATCCGCTGGATCGTCGCCCGTCGAGGCGACACGGTGGCCCTGCTCGCCGAGGGCCCACCCGCCGGCAAGAAGGACCCCAACGGCAAGCCCGCGATGAAAGGCTTCCGCATCAAGGGTCCGCGCGACGGCTGGCTGGACTTCCAGATGGAGCTCGATGTGCTGAAGGCACAGCGCGATGCCGCTGACGAGACGTAAGACCCCGTTCCTTTACATCATCAGAGCATGGATCCGTTCATGAAGACGTGCTAATAGCGACAGCATGGACCCCGAGGCCGCCGCTATCGCGCCCAAGATGGTTATCAATGGCGACGGCGCTCTCATACACGCCTCGACGTCGGGCCCCGCAGGCGGTCCGGCGTTCTCGCCCGCCCAGCGCAAGGACATCGCCGAGCAGGTCGGCGCCGCGCTGTCGGACGACGAGCAGACGGCTGTGAACGTGGGCAAGTGGATCGTGGACCAGGGTTTGGTCGGCGAGAACGCTGGCGATGAGCGGACTGTCGACGGCGCTGGGGAGGCCACCCTCGAGGCGTCGACTGCATTGGTGGACACCGCTGCTGTTCTTGACATGGAGGATGACGACGACGACGACGACGAAGACTGGGTCAAGGTCGGCGAGGGCGACGAGGCTGACGACTTCACCGTCCCCGTGGGGAGCACGTATGTGTACAAGAAGGAGGACGCGAAGAAACCTCGCAAGAGCTGGTGGTTTGGGCGTTGGTACTACTAGGTGTGAGGTGAAAAGCGCCGAGCGCGTGGTGGGTTGGTGGGTTACATCGATTGATGCGGGTATGACAAGAGCTGCGATGTGTGACTGGTAGTTTTCACGGCGTGAAGTCGGTTGAGGATCCGGCATTACATGTGTGTATACAGCGTGGTTGTTACATGATGGCTTTGGGTTAAAGCTACGGGTTACTGGAAAAGAGTCGTGTACGGGTTCGGGCATGTAGGATTATCAATCGAGAATATTCAACGGCGGCGTATCATCCGCCAAACACCATCCCCTCCTTTCCCCCATGAAAGCCCCTCACAACCGCCTCTTCTGCATCCCCACCTTGCGCTTCCCCAACACATCCCTCCCCTCCTCAATCTGCAACAGCGCCTCCCTCTTCTTCTCCGTAACAGGCTTCAAAGCCTCCCTCACAACTCTGCCCTCAACACTAACACCTTCCTCTTCATACTCCTCCAGGTTCTTGCCAACACGCTCCTCAATCGCATGGATCAAATCGACATCTCGCTGACCGACGAACGTAACGCTGTGGCCCACCCTGCCCGCACGCGCGGTACGACCCACGCGGTGGATGTAGTCGTCCGGATCCCGCGGGACGTCGAAGTTCACCACGAGCGCGACTTCCGGGATGTCGAGACCGCGGGCGGCGACGTCGGTGGCGACGAGGATCCGGGCGGCTTGCGCGCGGAAGCGGGCGAGGTTGCTGACTCGTTCTGCCTGCTTGAGGCCGGAGTGGAGAGCGGTCACGCGGTGGTCGAGGAGGCGGAGCATGTATTCTAGGAGGGTGGCTGTTTTTGTCCGGTTGCAGAAGATGATGACGGACTTCTTGAGGTTTTCTGGGGGTTGTCAGTGTGTTTCCACATGTCGGGTATGGAAAGCTTACCTGGAGTGCTGAGAAGTACATGCAGGTAGCACTCCTTGTGCGTGACCGGAGTCATAATGTACAGCTGCTGCAGCTTCGGCGGGATCGCTAGCGTCTCGGTGTCGACTTCGCACACGAAGATAGGCGGCTTGCCGGGTGTCTGCGGTCGCTCTTTCAAGGCCAGAACCTCGGGCGTCACCGTAGCAGTGAACAATAGCGTTTGCCGTCGGCCCGGCGGGGGCAGCACCGATAGGCATGTCTCTAGATCTGGAAGCATGGATCCTTTGCCAGGAGCGAGAAGACGATCTGCTTCATCGAATACAACGAATCGAACTCTTCTCAGGCCGCAGATCGTATCCTCTCCGGAGGTTTTGATATGCTCTGCGAGACGGCCGGGAGTCGCTATTACTACGTGCGGACGCGATGCGAGCTGTAACGCTTGCTCGCGCTGGTCTGCGCCTCCTGTGATTAAGATAACCTTGACGGACTGGCGGGAGCCGATGGCTTTCACTTGTTCAAAGATTTGGATAGCAAGTTCTCGTGTAGGGCTGTTGTTTGATCAGTATACTGCGTCCGACCTTAGGAGACTGATATGGTACATACGTGATCATCAGGGCGAAGATACCGCAGGGATCTTCGGACCATTTCTGCAATATAGGTACGGAGAAGGCAACTGTTTTACCAGTACCAGTACGTGAGCCACCAATGCAATCCCTTCCTTTCAATATCTCGGGAATGCATGCTTTTTGAATCCCGGTAGGCTTCTTGATTTCCATGGACGCAAGCGATGCGATCAACCATGGAGAAACATCGAGGGAAGCAAAGCTGAGTCTCTCGGCGGCATTTGATGTTTCCGGTGCGGCTGGTGCTCTAGATCCATCTTGAACACGTGATGGTGTGGCAGTCTGCTTCGCTTTGATGCGTGAAGTGGTGGCAAGTGGTTGCTGCTTGGGTTGTTCGACCGGCGACATCCTTCTCTTCTTCCTGGACCCGTTCTGTTCTAGCATTTCCTCATCGCTAGAGGAGTATTCTGATATTGAAGCCATCTCTTTTTACTTGGTGCTGCGTTGTATTCTCAGTGCGTATCACAGCGAGATGAAGGTTTCGCGCCAGTTTTTTTCGTGCAGGGATGACTTCACGCTAACTCTATCGGGAAGCGCATGGACCATGCTATGCAACGGTGGAACTTCTCCCAACAGAGAGATACTCGTGCAGGCTGCATTGCAAGTGCAATTAGACAGCGTCCTGGGAAATGGGGTAATTGGACGAAAGTGGCTGTCGTGTGGGTCGTCGCCTTCTGCGCTATTCCCCGTACAGGACGTAAGAGTGTCCACCCACATGCCTTGCTACCCAACGCAGAGTACTAAGATCATTCCTTCAGAGTCAACTGTCCAAGCTCTAAGTTGGGCTAAAGGTTCGCTGCCTCCTCATCCAACGCTGGGATGGTAAAGGCTGGATGTACTATGAATAGAGCGTTGTGGACGTTGAGGACAATACCTAGGTTACATGATGAGTGTTCAGGTACTGCAGTATTGGATTAGGGAAATACACCCACAAGGAGAATAGGGATTGGAAATTAGTAATTCTTAATTAGGTGAGCATTGCGTTAGGTGTAAATCGTTGGGGCTGTTTAAATAGTCCGTACCACCGCACCATCAACCATGGTATGGAGATGGAGATATCAACGCATCGTCTTGGTCGTGTGGCTCATCACATAGATTACATACTCATAAACAACAGGTATTGCAGCAAAGTCCGGTCCAAATTCTTACGGCTAGCTGCACGACCAGCACGTGGTATTTGAGGCGCCTGCAGCAAGTATAGAAAAGAGGCGGCCTCGCACGTGGCTTTGCTTGCTGTTTGTGACACTGGCTATGTGCAGACTCCTCAAGTCTTGTCAAGGGTCCTCAAGCACCATCACTATGGGCACTTGCCACATCTATACCCCACAGCCATACGGCCAACTTTTGGCTACCTCGGGTATGTACCGGGGCGCAACCACACATAGCATATTCACCAGAACTCCAGTGCGGAGGCACTAACAAACTGTTCTTTATAACTTCGATCAGACCTGCAACAATGGGGACTACCCTGAACGTAACTGCAACTACCGATTTTGCCTGTGCCCCCGTGCGTTTGATCGAAGAAATCTTCATTTCTTTCACCTTTGTTAATCGGTGTCTGAACTGGGAACCTAAGGTAAAAGCGACAGCTGAGAAGTTGAAGCTTTGGTCACCGCAACTAAAAAAAGCTTTCTAGCACCGCGGCGCAATGAAGAAGCGCTCAGGACTCAGACGCCTCCACGCGCGGAAGCGCCCGGATTCCGCACTACTGCGCAAGAGGAACTACCTCAAATTCCATATGCCGACCGTATCACTGAGCCCCTTTCGGGACATCGAGCTAGTCGCCAGCAAGATGCCCCTCAGGACCTCAGTCGCCCAGTCGTATTCATTCGCGCAGGGCTGGGGGAAACTGCCAGACGAGTTGCGCCTTGCCATCCTCATCGCTGTCTTCGCACACGACCACGCCATCGACCGTGCAGAATACGACAAGATTCTAGATCAGCTCTACCTCCCGCTTCTGCTGACACCGTACGCCGGCATCGCAACCGAGGCATTCTTTGCCCACAACGCTTTCTATATCCCACTCGCCTTGAAGTGCTACCCTCCACCTTCCCAAAACACATGGATACATTGGATAGAGATCGATCTGACGGATGATGAAGCCTTCCCATGCTGGACTTTCCTTACCAGGCTATGTACGGGTGTTCTAGGGTTCGAGCGGCTCCGCGAGATCGACCTCACGTTGACCTCCAACATCAAGAACGGCGACACCCGAGGTTCCAGGTTCGCTTCCCTGATCGACTTGGGACTCTCGCCTGAAGACCTCACGCTTATCCTGTCCAGCGTCAAGAAGCTATCCCTCACACGCAATATCCTCTTCAAGGATACTATACACTGTTCAATCTGGTACGGAACCGTCCCGCGGGAGAGTCGGCGCGCACATCTTTGGAATAAGATCCTACTGCAAGGCGAGTATGTTGAGGAGTATCCTCTCCCCATGGGATTTATCGATCTCGATGGACAGCTGTATACCTATCACCAGTTGCCGTTTGAAGAGGTTGATCATCCGGCACTTGGGTTTAGCTGCAAACAGGGCATGCTTCAGGGTTTTAAACAGGTTCGGACACTGACGCGCAAGCACACGTCCTCTCGATCCCGGATTACTCAAGAGCGATCTCGACTCCATATTTCGAAACGGTGAAGGCGTGAGAGGTTGGACAGCAAGATGGCAATTCTCTGTCTCCGTCTTGACTTAAACAAGCACGTACATTCCCCATCACCTATGGGCACAAGCTTTGAGAAAGGTTGTGGAACCTTGATTCAAATACAGCCTCCATCGTCCCGCCACATTTCTGTGGAAAACCAGTCTGCCGTTCCTGAAACAACGAGTCTTTTCAGCGCATCAACCGATGTGAAGTTTCACTGATTCTTCAAAGGGTGCATGTAGATACAAAACATCTAGCTCTCAATCAGTCCTTCCTGGTGCTCTCATTCTGTTCGTGCATCCTACTATCGGATGTTCTCTTCGCATCTTTTCCACGGTCGCCTTGTAATTTTAACGCTCCGTGAGTCTCGACTTGTATGAGAAGTCAACTGGCAAGAACTGCAATCGTAAGCGGCTATATTTTCGAACGACCTGGTATTTCCGAAGTATCACAAACCTGCACTCAGAACTATGTCTGGGGATATTCCCATGTTGGAAATCGCATGCAGCTCCACTACCGCACACGACAAAAAGAAGAGCGTACCACCCTTAGAATATTCTGCCCTCAGCACCCTCAAGTGAGCCTCTGCTTTTGTTCCGTAATATGTCCGTTCCCATATTGACGTTTCATGAGTCTATAATACTGTCCGGAATACAGTAAAGACAAAAGCCTGAGTACTATCAGCCTACGTGTTACCTAACCTGGGATAACACTGCCCTCAGACTTTAATCTTGGTGCAGTAAACTACTAAATGATCCACTGCTTATGTTTAGCAAGCTTAGGTTTAGCAAGCTTAGCGCGCACCTCCTCAATCATAATTTGAGCCACGAACCCAGGCTCCTGGCGTGCATGGCGAGCGTTCTCCTCATCTGTCTTCCCAGCACTCCACACCTCAGGATACTTTG
The DNA here is from genome assembly GCA_010093485.1 of Karstenula rhodostoma CBS 690.94. NCBI lineage: Eukaryota > Fungi > Ascomycota > Dothideomycetes > Pleosporales > Didymosphaeriaceae > Karstenula > Karstenula rhodostoma. Next base: position 96,147 of record MU001518.1, read on the forward strand.
GATAGCGTCCATAGCATCTCTCCAGATACCGCGCCGCAGCGAACGATCCATAAGTGTCGCTATTAGCACTCGCCTTAATCGGATTCACGCCTGCCAGCAACTTCGCCTTGCCACTGCCATACGCATAGTCATAGCAGCCCTGGTTCCTAACAATCGGGTTGACGCACTGTTGCGCTGGGCTTCCCTTGATGTGGAGGCTTTCGTGGAGCAGGACCCACGCGCGACTCAGGTCGAAGACTTTGACGCTGCATCGTAAGGTTGGGTAGCGCTCTAGGGCAGCGTCGACTTCGGTGAGGGAGAGAAAGGTGAAGTAGTCTGGACAGAAGGTTATGACTGGGGTGTCGAGGAGGTATGTGAACGCGATCGCCTCCTCGCAGGCTTGAATATCTTCCAGGGGGATTTTCCCAGTGCAGCCAATCGAGACGCGGCGCATCCAGGAGGGCTGGTGGGGAGACGCAATGGGGTACGTACCTGTTGCTTTCCAGAGTGTCGTTAGGATCCTAGAGCGATCAGCTTCGGCGTTTGAGGCCCAGCTTAGGCGGCCCCAGTGCTCTCGAGCTGCACTTGTGGTCCAGTCAATCGTGAAAGTACCACCGGCTTTGACGTAGGATGCTGGATCGGGCGACGCTGCAGCGAGCGTGGAATTGACTGCTTCGAGACTCGACAGGGCGAGGGCCTGGGCGTCGAATCGATCCTGCATGATCATCGCCCGCTGGTTGGGAGAACATCCGAAGAAATCCACGAATTCGATCTGCGGGGGAGGGTAGCTGTCTTGTGCACTGTTAAGTCGAAATCGTGGCCATAGCTCGTTGGTTGGTGTGGAGTGGGCCAAGGGCATCTGGGGGAATACGAGCATTGTGACGAAGATAGGCACAATGAGGCACAAGCTGAGCGACTTCTTGAACAACTCCTGGAAGCTCATGTTGACACTTGTTGCAGATTGAGAAGAGGCCGAGTGGAGTTGAGCTTGGAAGCACTTCAAGTTGTGCTCCAAGGTTCAACTTGGGTATGGAGGTGGACTATCCTCTCGGGGTAGTTTATACATTGCATCCAGCTGAGCTTCTGATATGCACTATGCAGATTCACTCAAATATGAAATATGATACTTCGCGAGCTTGGGCAAGCCGCGGCAAAACTCGATAAAGGAACTCGAGGTATGACGGTGCGATAACGTGAGTGTTGATGATGAGGTATTGTGTGTAGGTTGTTGAGGGAACATGGGTTAGAGTACGTGTTGTATACACGCTGTATCTGACTTCGTAGGTTTCTCGGCAGCGAAAATATCGAAGATACAGCGTGTTCTGTCGAGATGGCTGCAGGATACCAATTCTTGTCCACTAGAACGATCTGTTAGAAGAAAGAGGCATGCTTTATCTTTCACTCTCCGAAGCGCTCACCGCCCTATGTGGGCCTAATGATAATTCACGTCTCAGTGAATCTGCATAGTTTGAAATATTTGTGTTTTGGCACCCCACCGACAAGACTAACCGACCTCGACGAACTTCCCCACCACCCGCGCCGAAGCCCGTCCCGCCGCCCATCACGATGGCAACGTTGCCGTCGAGTCTGCCCGGCATCGTTCCTGTACACACAGACAAACTGCGGGACTAAAGACGGGTAGATGGCTAGACACGAATGTGGAGGGACGAAGTTAAGGGCGGGAAGGGAAATGTCAGGACGGATAGGTAGTTGTATGGGTATAAGCATTGAGCAGTGGTACTGTGAGGAGAAGGGTCCGAATCCCGCATTTTGTGGAAGAGAGCAGATCGATCGCGTTGGCGGGAACCAGTAAGCGGGATTAGAGTCAGGGTTGTCGTCCACGGTGTCCGGGATAGATGGCCAACGAGATTACGATGCTAGAAAGGTCACATGAATGGACGATGCCAATGCGCACAAACACGAGAATCACGCGGCGTGAACAGCTTCGGAAACAGTCGTATGAAATCTATACACAGGATGCAGTTGCTCAGTCTTGCGGTCGCAGAGGTTCGGTCGGTGTCGGGTGGATGGGAAATCTTGTCTCGCTCCCATAGGAATTGTCTCGACCAGCGCCGCCTTCTCCTCAGCGCACACTATATTCATACAGTCCGTGAACACCCACTCGATCCAGCTCTTTCTCCAAAGTACGCTTACTCCGCCTCCGCGTCGGCGAACTCGGCACGGCCGGGCTTCGAGTTGAGGTACTCGTTCCTGTGCCACAGATTAGCTCTTTGTCCATATTCCCATTTCCGCGCCCAGAGGCCGTCCAATCATCCCCGCCTTCATTGAGCAGCCAATTCCGCTCTTCATCATTCTCGCCTCCACCTCGCCTCCTGAGGAATATCTTTCGCGCACTCACCTCTCAATAGCCCACTGCATAGCGCTGTACGCTAGGATGAACGGTGGCACAACGTAAAGCACCTGGTTGCGCACCCGCCTGACCGAGTTCCAGACGCCCTTGGTGAAGAAGCCGGCCCACGGGCGCTGGCGGTTCGTCGACAGACTGTACGTCACGATGCCCTTGCCGGGCTGGCCGCCGCCCTCGTAGGGGTTGCCCCAGCCTCCGATGTGCCATCTACACGCTCACGTTAGCAACGTACTTCATTCTTCTCAGCGCGTCGGTGTGTGTGGCATGGCGCTGCGGTGCCAATTGCGATGCCAATTGATGGCGTCTTCATTCCGGGGGTGCGATGCAGCGGGTGCAGGGACGTACGTGGCTTTGTGGCGTGCGCCGTTCGATGTGGATCCGCCGGCCATGGTGTTTGTGTGTGCGATTGAGCGGGAGAGAGGCGGGCAGGAGCGAGGAGTGCTATGGGCGGGTTCGGGCGTGGTTGAGTGAGGTCTTGCGGCGAGCGTGGAGGACGGAAAAGCTTGGCGTGAGCTGTCTTGATCGGGTATGGTGGGTCGGCGGGTGCCGGATTGGCCACTCACGGAAGGGCTGTTTGACGGGAGGAACATGCAGTCACTTCATCTGAACCGAAACGAATACAATGCAAGATTAAGCTCACGGCATTGAGTACTTTCTCGAAGCAAACAAATTCAATTAATGGCAGTCTAAAACTCCGAAAGAGACCCAGTCTCTCATCCATCGATCTGTGCATAATGCAATGCCAGTGGGTATCTTGCAACGCCTCCACCACTCACGCAGGCACACAGATGCCCTGCCCGATCGCCAACGTATCACAATCCACACCCTCGTTCCCCTCCAGCTGCAACAGCTCCTCTACACTCACACCATACACCTCTCCGATCTTCCAGCATGTCTCCCCCTCCTTAACTTGAATTGAAGCAGTGCCTTCAGCACAGTGAACCTGCGGAAGCTTAGGATCACCCTGCGACCCGCCAGCGCTACCCAGAAACCTGAACATGACAAGAAGGGAGACAATGGCAAGGAGTGCGAACGGGAGCATCATCTTCACGCTTTCGCTGTTGCTCTTCTTGAGCTGCGCGTTGTTGTATTCGACTTCGGGCGCGGACAGGAGCGGCCGCTGGCCTTGGGGGTAGAGCTCGCCATAGCGGTTGCCGGATGCGGATTCGTAGATTTGCCCGTCGGGAGCGCGGAAGGTGTAGGTTTCTGTGTCGGCGTCGTAGCCGATGCGTTGGAAGCCTTCGGGGAGACGCTCTGCGTCCTGGAGTGGTTGTCAGCAGGTAGTGATGGCGTGGTGTTGGGTAGATCCCGTACGCTCTCTGCGTCTGCCCAGCGACCCATGATGTACAAGTGAAGCTACGAGGCTCTGAAAGATAAGTGCAGGTTAGTCGACGAGAAACGGCGTGCAGCTGAAGTATAGGTTTGATGCACGGCTACAGGCGTAATAGAATGGAGACTTTGTGCTGCAGTTGCTCGGCCTCAGCGGTAACGGGGAGCTGTGGTGTGACGCGCGTGCGTGCGCATCTGGAGGCCTGATACGATGATGACAGCACGCTTGGCATTGTTTGAGGCTGTGATTGGTGATGGTCACGCGTCTTTGCCTGCTCAGTTGCGATGGCATCTATAGGGTCTGGGAGGTTATCAGGCCAGTGTGGGGGTTGTTCGCGCAGTATTGTTTTGCGTAGTGAAGCGTTGGAGAAGGAAGCAGTAGTACCAGCCAATCATGAGACCAGGGCTCGGATTGAGGTAGTCCGGCATCGCAGCGATCACAACAACCACAGCTATCTGCAAAGAATATCGAGGCAAAGCTGCAGTGCGCTGGTCTCGATCATAGCGCAGCTTGGTATTCCTCAGTGTATATGTAGTACTCAGTAATGCGGGGCTGCTATTCCCCAGTCACGGCCGCCACTTACTATGTAGGTTGGGTCCAATTGCGATGGGATTGCTTTCCACACGCCATGCTCGTCCGAGGCCGCTCCAGAGACATGCCATCAGAACATCACGCCTGCACAACAATGCATGGTGCCGCGGCGGCAGGGCGTCGATGACTTCGATGACTGTGAGGCCGTCTTAGTCATCTGCCGGGGCGAAAGCCGGACGGACCAGCATTTTCGACGACGACATCACCAGGGCTAACGCCGACCGTCGTCCCATCACCAGTCACCCACGCGCCACGCCACGTCGACATCACCCAGCGTCTCCTTTGCATGGTCGGCTGCAGAGGCGCGCAATTCCATCCACCTTTCTCCCTCCCCCGCCCATCCCGCAATGTCCACACTTCTTCGCCGCTCTGGTCAAATCGCGCGACTGTCCCGACCTAGCCTCCGCGCCGCCTCCAGATCACCCTTCGCCGTCCGCAGGCGGATACCGGTCCCCCAGTGCATATACGCCCAGCAGCACTCACGGCTATTCGCCACCGGGCCCCCCGAGGAACCCAGAGACAAGAAGCAGGATGAGGTAGCAAAGGACAAGCAGGGCCAGGCCGAGAAGCCTGCGCCCGAAAACACAGAAAAAACGTCGAAGCTGTCAGAAGAGGAGGAGAGGCTGCTAGACCAGCTCGTGTCTTTCGTGTCAATGGGCGTGCCCCAGGCGCAGAAGCAGGCGATGCAGGACGCAGTCAACGAGATCAAGAAGACGGGAATACCAAAGGAGCTGCGTGAGGAGATGGAGAGGTTGAAGCGGGGCGAGACGCTCGACTTGGCCACCGCCGCCAAGATCTCGCGGTTAACAACAAAGTTCGCGCGGAAGACGGCCGAGCAGCAGCTCAAGGCCAGCTCCGAGGAGCCGCAGCAGAAGTCTGGCGCGCACGATCCGGGGCCGGGCCAGCCGCAGGGGGAGAAGAAGAAGGGCGAGCAAAGCAAGGGCGGCTTCGGCACCGCCCAGACCATGGACTGGAACACCACACTCATCACCGCCTTCCTCGCGTGGTTGACGTACCGGATGGTCGTGCCAGGCGAGAACACCAAGGAGATCACGTGGCAAGAGTTCAGGACAACCTTTTTGGATAAGGGCCTTGTCGAGAAGATTGTCATCCTCAACGGCAACAGAGCCAAGGTGCATCTGCACCGCGAGGCTGTAGCATCCATGTACCCCGACTCGCCTGCTGCCAGCCAGAACTTCTACTACTACTTCACCATCGGATCCGTCGAGTCGTTCGAGCGCAAGATGGACGACGCACAATACGAGCTGCAGATTCCCAGCCACGAACGCATTCCCGTCTCCTACGCGAACGAAATATCTTGGTTCGGCACCCTCCTATCTTTCGGCCCTACCCTCCTCCTCCTTGGTTCCCTCTTCTACTTCACCCGACGCGCTGGCGGCGGCAGTGGCGGAAGCAGTGGTATTTTCGGCATGGGCAAGAGCCGCGCCAAGAAATTTAACCACGAAACGGATATCAAGGTCAAGTTTGCAGATGTTGCGGGCATGGACGAGGCCAAGCAGGAAATCACCGAATTCGTTTCGTTCTTGAAGGAGCCCGCACGCTTCCAGAAGTTGGGTGCCAAAATTCCCCGCGGAGCTATCTTGTCCGGTCCCCCTGGTACTGGTAAGACACTCCTTGCCAAGGCCACCGCTGGAGAGTCTGGTGTTCCCTTCTTCTCTGTCAGTGGTTCTGAGTTCGTCGAGATGTTCGTCGGTGTTGGTGCGTCTCGTGTACGAGATCTTTTCGCCAACGCCAGGAAGAGCACGCCTTGCATCATCTTCATCGACGAAATCGACGCCATTGGCCGAGCTAGGGGTGGCAAGAACTTCGGCGGCGGCAACGATGAGCGTGAAGCTACACTTAACCAGATCCTTACCGAGATGGATGGTTTCAACACCACCGAACAGGTGGTCGTGCTGGCAGGTACCAATCGACCTGATGTTCTAGACAAGGCTCTTATGCGACCTGGTCGCTTTGATAGGCATATCAACATCGACCGCCCAACCATGGACGGCCGGTCTCAGATCTTCGCCGTGCATCTGAAGAAGATTGTTACCACAGAGGACCTCGACTTCCTCCAGGGTAGACTGGCTGCGCTCACCCCTGGCTTCTCTGGTGCCGATATCGCCAATTGTGTTAACGAAGCTGCCTTGATTGGTGAGTTTGTCCAAGATATCATGTTTGGACCTTGTACTGACTCGATGTAGCTGCCCGCCACGCCGCCGAGTCCGTAACCATGGTGCACTTCGAACAAGCCATCGAGCGCGTCATTGGCGGTCTCGAGAAGAAGTCCCTCGTCCTCAAGCCTGAAGAGAAGAGGACCGTCGCCTACCACGAAGCCGGCCACGCCATCTGCGGCTGGTACTTCAAGTGGGCGGACCCGCTGCTCAAGGTCTCCATCATCCCGCGCGGCCAGGGCGCGCTGGGCTACGCACAGTACCTCCCCAACGGCGACACATACCTCATGAACGTCAACCAACTGATGGACCGCATGGCGATGACGCTCGGCGGCCGCGTGTCCGAGGAACTCCACTTCGACACCGTGACCTCTGGCGCTTCGGACGACTTCCGCAAGGTCACGCAGATGGCCACGATGATGGTGACCAAGTGGGGCATGACGAAGAAAATCGGCTACATCTACTACGAAGACGACCAGCAGAACCAACTTCAGAAGCCCTTCTCCGAGGAAACCGCCAAGAACATCGACTTCGAGGTCAAGCGCATCGTCGACGAGGCGTACCAGCAGTGCAAGGACCTGCTCACGGAGAAGAAGAAAGAAGTCGGCCTCGTCGCCGAGGAGCTCCTGCGCAAGGAGATGATCGGCCGCGAGGACATGATTCGTCTGCTTGGCCCGCGCCCCTTCGAGGAGGCCCAGGACTTCCACAAGTACTTTGGCGGCAAGCATGGCCGCGTTCCGGGGCTTATCGAGCCGCATGCGGGAGAGGGCAGCGTCAAGGGCCCCGTTGTGCCGCCTGCGCCCGCGACGTTCAAGGCTATCGACGACGAGGCGAGGCGGTGAAACTGATGTCTTTCCCTCTATCTGTAATGTATGCTGCGACGGACGGACCGACGGATGTTTTGTTTTCCTGCACAGAACGCGTATGACGAAGATTTCCACTCTAGCTGGCTGTGGTGGTGGTGGGTAGATGAGTGTGTGGAGAGGTGAGAAGAAAGAGGCTGCGGAGGAGCGAGGGGGAAGACTGTATTATATCGCATATTATATCATAGACACCCTGCCCGCTCGGTCGCCGGTGGGCGCGAGGCCGCATTGTATGTATAGGTGCTGGCGAGTCGACAGACATATATCCCTTCCATTTGTTCTATCCGTTTCCTGCTGTGATCTGTGATCTGTGATTTCGTGATGTGATGTGATGTGATGTGCTGAGCTGGGGAAAGGGGATGCAGCTGGAGAGGGGGAGGAGGGTTGTGAGTAATGTGGTAGTTAGGGTTTATAGGGTGCGTTGTGAGGGGCGGTTGGGGATGTTAGGTTGGTCGGCGTCTTCGCTCGCAGTATCCTTTGCGCAGTGGTAAACACCCCCACGACATCCTTGTCCGCTTAAGTCCCCCATCGTGCGCATTCCCGCGTCACCCCTCTGTAGTACGTAGCCCGCAAGACGCGTAGATAATAGCATATAGAGGAAAACTGGCAATCGATCAATATGCGCAAGTTTCAGTCTAGGACAGAAATGGTGGAGGGACGAAGGTATGCGCGGACTTTCTTTTTAACCTTGCCGGATTTGGAACCAAGCATTCTTGATGCGATAGCTAGGTACGCGTGCCGCCTTCGCATCAAGAGGGGCATGTTTGCACGCTGGATGATTCTGCCTTGTCGAGCTGGGCGAGGAGCGAACGGGCGTAGGGAAGTGGGTAGGTAGTCAGCTCCGAGGAGTGCACGGCGGACTACCGTAGATACGGGTTGCTGTGTACGACATGTGCAAGATGTTTATATGTTGTGTCATCTGCAAGTCTTGGAATTATATCATGTGAAGAACTTTCCTGCAGCGAGCGGGGGGTAGGCGTGATTAACGAGGAGGAGGATAAAAGTAGGAAGGGGGAGTAGATGGAAGGCAGGGTAGGGTTTACGTATACTATGTGCACCACAAGACTGGATTGTTTGTCTACGGTTACGGGGTATCGTTTCGTATTCCGGGTTGGTAATCTCAAAGTCTACAGAACTCTATACGCGTATTTTCTAACTCTAGTATCTTAATAAGAGTAAATTCTATTAGACTATTTCTTTTGTATCTAGAGGGTACTTGTAATAAAGTTTAGTTATTGTGAGGAGTATAATAATGGTTATGAGGTTAGGCTCCTAGCTGACAGCTTGGAAATTAATATAATGAGGCTTTGGGATGTATGGGATTTTACTATTTCGGACTTTGCATACGGGTCTGGGATTCTCCGCAGACATTATTAAGAGAGGCTAAGAGGTGGGAGTTTTAGAGAATGTACTCCGAAGAGCGGATATCGGTGATGCTTTGGTGATGATGGAACGCTCTAGAATTATCGGATATTGCAGGTAGTGTGTGCATGCAGAGCAGGTGCCTGAGGTGTTTGAAATCTTTGTGTTTGGGTACCCCACCGAGTTCCTGTACTGCGTTTTGCCGCGACTTGCAAAAGCGCGCGAAGAGTCAACAATTGATAGAGCAGGTGCAAAGCAAAGGATGAAGTGAATGACTGCTGAATTGGTATCCGATTCATGACAAGACGTGTCCGAGATTTTTCCCAGACGCCTAACGCCCGATGCCGCTCTCCATCGTATCCTGCCACCTCCCACGCGTACGCACGCACTACCCATCGACATCCATCGCCTCGGTCCCGCCCCCCACCTTCATCTTCAGCTTCCTCTTGCTTTTCACCTTCGTCTTGGGCACCTCGACCTCGGCCTCGCTCAGCTCATCCTCCTCAATCTCCTTCCTCCTCGCCTTGACCTTCTCCTTGACCGCATCCACATCCACCTCCATGACCTCCTCGGGCGCGGCGACGGCGAACCGCTCGCTCGGCGGCAGCAGGTGCTGGTTCTCCTCGACGAGCTTCCTGTCGTCTGCGCGCTGGCGCTCCTTGTTACCGCGCATGCGCGCCTTGTAGAAGGCGCGCTCGCGCCGCACGCGGATCTCGGACACGCGCGACATGGCCTTGAGCGTCGTCTGCACGAGGTCGCGGTTGTAGCGCGTGGGGATGTTGCGGCGGGCGGCGAAGGCGAGGGTGCTGTCGACGGTCATTTCCTTGCCGTGGGCGCGGCGGAAGGATTTGGTCCAGGCGAGTTTGCGGGGGTTGCGCTTCCTGGGAGAGTGTCAGAGAGGGTGGGGTGGTGCGAGAGGGGTAGGGGAAGACGCACATCTTGAAGTTCTTGTGGCACTTGCTCTTGCAGAAGCGGAAGGCGCGGGCATCGTTCTGGGGGCGGGCGTTAGCTGGCGGTATGGCTATGTTGGGTGCAGCGTGGTGTGGCTTACGCGGACAAAGGTTATGCCCTTTGACGGATACACCGGCGAAGAGCAGAAATAGCACGTCTCGATCCTCATGGCTGTGGGGTCCGCGGTGCTCGCGGGTGTCTCTGGTGCACCTTTGGTGGTGGTCAGGTTGGTCTAGTGGTGCAGCGCATTTATTTTCGAAGCCAAGATTTCGCCGCCCCACACGCACCATCTGCCCCTCCGATTGGCCGCCCGCACCCTGTGGCTGAGTGGCTGAGTGGCTGAGTGGCTGAGTGGCTGAGTGGCTGAGTGGCTGAGTGGCTAGTGGCGGTGTGGCTGACTATCGTCGTCAACTTTTCCTCGCCTGGTGTCGTGTCGGAGCATCGCATCGCATCGCATCACGCATGTCGCAGCAGAACCAGCAGATCCCCACCTACACCGCCCCGCAGCCTCCGCACGAACACCCGCAGCAAAAGAAACAAGGAATGTCGCTCTGGGTCTGGGGCATCGGGCTCGGCGCCGCCGCCTTCTTCGTACGTGTGCCAGCAGTCATCAAGGGACACGAATGGCTAACAGACACAGGGTCGCGCAGGCCTCGTCGCGCTGCGGAGGTCGGGCGGCGCTGCGGGCGCGCTGGGCCGCGGCTTCTACAAGGGCGGCTTCGAGCCCAAGATGACGCGGAAGGAGGCTGGCTTGATCCTCGAGATGCCGTGCGTGCTTCCCCACCCCTCCCGACGATCCGAACCGGCGATGAAGACAGCGACGACGACGAAATGCTAATTATCATGCAGCGAACGCGGCGTCACCAAGGAGCTCCTGCGCAAGAAGCACCGCCAGCTCATGCTGCTGAACCACCCCGACCGCGGCGGCAGCCCGTATCTCGCGACAAAGGTCAACGAGGCGAAGGAGATGCTCGAGAAGGAGATAAAGTAAAAACGAACGGATCTCGGTGTTGGACGGCATGGGGTGGAGTGGCGAGCGTCAAACGAGCGTACATGCCCGCGGACGTGTATCAAGACATGTACCATACTATACTATACTACTTTTGCATAGCTGTGCTGCGGATGCTGCATTCAGCAAGGCGTTGTTTGGGTTTGGGGCGAGGGAGAGGGCGTTGGCGACTGTCGGACGTGTATCACCACTTAGGATTAGGCTTAGATGGCCTGGACAATTGCACATCCATCACCAAAAGACGAACTTGACATCCAACTTTGACCTCTCGAGTGAAGTGACATCTGGAGTACGTCGGGATGATCATGTGCGCAGACGCAGGCATCACGCCAACTGCGACTTGTGAGGTTCCATCCGACATATGTGCTACTTTTACATATACTCTTCTCGGCACCCCACCGAGTTCCTGTACTGCCGCTTGACGTAGCGCGCGAAGAGTCAACCATCGACAGATACTAAACACCACCACCTCTTGCACAAGCCACTGCATTCTCCTCTGAACTACACCACACCCAGCAGCACCTCTTTCCTCCAACAGCCCGCCGTGGCAGCACTACACAGTGTTTCAAGATGCCATTGTACATTAAATACCACGCTGGGCAGTCATACCGCCCGACGCCTGAGTCTTGCTCAGTCCGTTACATGATCCATGACCAGCCCCTTTCAAGAGATAGCCGCGGGCATGACTTGTTCGAGGAGGATTACGGTGCACCGCTGCATCGGGCTGCACTACAATAACCAGAGTAAAATCCGACTCCTGGTAGCGGGCCACTACAGGATTATCTCTACACACTAGATGGCTGGATCATACCGGCTAAAACCCGATCAGATGGCTGATTATGTTATATAGTTTGCGAAATCTACCTTTTACATCACTCGTCTCGTGAGCTGGTCACACACTTAGTCACACTTGATGTACATCTATCATTCATCTACTTCTACTTCTACTTCTATTTCTAATCTAATCTGATCTTCCATCTCTCCCTTACAAATAGATAGTCGTCGTCACAGCCTTGCACCCCTCCGCAGCAGCGCTCTCATAGCCGGGCGCAGAGGCCTGGGTAACGGACACGTGCAGAGTGGAGGTGATGGACACGACGGAAAGGATGGTGGTCGGGTCCGCGTGGGCGTAGCCACCGCCGGCGACGGGGGTGATGGGCGTCAGGACGGTGCGGATGGTGGTTGGGTAGACGATTGAAGTTTCGGTTAGGTGGGGGGCGGGGGTCGCGATGGAGGAGGCGGCGGCGGTGGAGTTGGAGTAGATGGGGATGGAGGAGTTGGCCACTGTGGGGATGGCGGTGCCGATGGGGATGGCGATCGAGGTGGTGTTGATGGTGACGGGGACGGCGATGACGCTGCTGACTGAGGTGGGGTTGACGATGACGGGGATGATGACTGAGGAGGCGCTGGCGCTGGCGATTGCCGTGGGTTTGATAACGCTTGGGGTAGCGACGGAGACGGCGGCGGAGGTGCTCTTGGGGCCAGCGGTTGAGGAGGCGGCGGCATCGCAGAGATCGCCGGCGGCGTCGACCTTGCCTACGACCCAGGTTGCGGCGTCGTCGACGTAGAGGTCAAAGTAGTCCAAGTGCTGGGTGACGTTGTCGCCGCCGGCGCAGATGGGATCGCCCGCGCCACAGTAGTTGCGGAGAACAGACGCGTATGCTTGGAGGCGCGCGAGGCTGTCTGCATCGCGGGGCGTCCCCTGCAGCGAGGCACCGTCGAGGACGTTGTAGGACTGGTCGGCGACGTGTCGTGGGTCGCCCCAAACAACGGCAGCGGCAACTTCTCCACGTTAGCTTGGTTCAAAATCACATCATAGGCATTCCATTCCACAGTGGGAAGGGGGTTTGGTTCTACTCACTGGCTTTTCCGGCCGCAGACGTAGGATCGATTCCCAAACTTCCGTCCGAGCATCCACCACCTGAAAGCACGTCGCCCATCACGTTGGCTCCCTGCGAGTACCCGCCGAGCACAATGTGCGCGCAGGGGCACTGGGCCTGGTAGGCAGTGATCTGAGCGATGCCGTTGGCATCACCCTCGCCCACCTGCGTGCAGTAGGGGCCGCCGACCGTAGTGTCGTACTTGACGTCCATGTAGTCGCACGTCTTGCCCTCAGCAACCAACTTGGCGCAGGTGGCATCGAGGAACGGCGTGGTGCGGCCATCGTGATAGGGGGCGTCGTTCCCACGGGCGAAGAAGATGAGTGTGTCGACACATTCCGCGGTGAGCTTGGGGGTTTCGCTGGCCTGCGCGGCGACGAGGCCGACAGCACCAAGAGCGAGGAGAGCGAATGACATGGTCAGGTATTATGAGTATGCCTGTGTTAGGGCAAACGAGTGTGGACGTGAAATGCAAGATAAGATCCAATTATGAGGTATAAACGAAAGGAAGTGGGAGGCAAGTACAGAATGACTGGGGCAGCGAAGAGACCATTTTAAGACACAATTCCCATCGCAGGGCTGCTGGGCCGAAATGCCATCCCAGCAAGCGCTCAACATGACGGGTAGACCTTGTGTGCGGTGGGGTGTCCAATATTGTTACCGGCTCCGGCGGCGACTTCATACTCGGGTCTAGCAGCTGTTGCTTCGGAGAGGACCTGAGTACCAGGCGTGGGACCCGAAGATGGCCCGAAGCTAGTTCTCGCACCTAATAGAGATTTCGTGTACTAATGTTGGACATCCGCTCCGATGGGCTTGAAGCTTAAATTGTTGGCTTCGAGCAGCGACATCCCAGTATTCCGTTGGCGAAGCACCGTTGTAGCCGTACGTCGGCAGCATTCGATCGTGTGGTGCTTGAAGACCGTGCTCGACAGGTACCCGCTCATCTAGCCCTGTTGAGTCGAGACACTTGCCTATCGAATTTGATGCGAAGCGTAGCGTCTCGGTACCTCTATAAGCGTGATTATGGTATTTCGGCTTGTCCGCAAGGACTTTCCGCCCAAACTAGCGCCAGCGTCCGAGGAGCAATTCGTACTCGTGTACACAGTAGCCGGGTATTAATAGCGCTCGCAGTGTTTCCGCCGTCCAGAGTACCGTGTTCGTTCTGCCCTATTGCTGGGCGTAGCTGGCCAGATCAGGCTGCGACCGTTTGTGCATAGTACGGCGCGGAGTGGTGCTGTGGTGGCGATTTGCGAAGCCTCTGTTAGTTTTACAACGGGATGATGTGTTGGAAGTCGCTAGCGCAATTGACTTTCCCGTGACGTCACGTGGTCTAATAATAGATGGATGCACGGAACAGGGTCATCGCACGCGAGCGTTATCGATAGTGATTGTGTGCATTTGACCGCTAATCGTCACGCCCGACTCCGTACAGCTTTCAGACCGCAGGACAAAGCCTCCCAGATGTCATGTCGAATTGAGTAGTTCTTCGAGAGCCGTCCAAGTCGACTGTTCGACATAGATATCATTATTACCATCTTGACCAGAACATGAGAATTACACTGTTCACCGACCCTACCGAGATGCGGTGTTTCTACAGCATCATACCATGGAGACGGTTATCTGCAAGGTCGAGTTTCATTTCCAATGGCACTAGCATCCATTTTTTGTGTAATTCTTGCATGCCAAAGTTGTGCAATGCTTCGACTCGTCCACTTCTTCTCGTTATAAGACTGCGATATGCTTTGAAACGCTATAGCCCGATCCCACGAGATGAGGGTCCAAACCGACGTACATTGATGCTTGAAGCCTTTGGCTGGTCAGTGGCGCACAGGAACCAGTTCTCAATATGGCCACGAACCGTTGCGTCGCTCGAACGGAGCCTCGGTTTCTTGCGCGGGGTCCCTTCCATGCTCCCGCGCCCCCTCTTGACATCCTCATTTGGCATATCCTACCGCAAAATTCCCATCCTCGCAATCGGTAAGGATGTCTACTGCGACACCTCGCTCATCGTTGAAGCCCTCGAGCAATTCTTCCCGTCAAGCGACGGCTGGGGCACTGTTTACCCTCCCAGTGCAGTCCCAGGATGGAACTACCGAGGTTTCGCACGCGGCTTTGCGAGTTTCTGGACAGACGTACGTATGCCCACACCGCGATAAACGACCCACGTAATCAGTCGAAGCGGTGTTGGTAGTCAAGAAGGGAGACCAGTATACCGCTTGCTAACGGCAATGCAGAGGCCATTCTTCCGTACCACCACAGGGCTCATCCCCCCCTCCGTATGGGCGTCTCCCTTCGGCACCGACCGCGCTCAGCTTATAGGGCACACGCTTGACCCCGACAAGCTTGCCGCGAAGGTCCCCCAGAATCTCGGCGCGTTCGAAACACATCTGAGCCTTTTGGAGCCAGCGCTCAAAGACACTAGTAAGTGGCTGTTGCCAACGGAGACGCCAAGTCTGGCAGATATAAGTGTCTACTACCAGCTGAAGTGGGGCATCGATATCGCGCGGGGCAAAGGCGTGTACGACCTTACGGGCGGGAGTGTGGGTGAGGATCGCGAGGATATTGCGCATGCTGTTTTCAACGAGGAACGGTATCCCGGGATTTGGGCGTGGTTTCATCGCTTCGAAGCGCACATCTCCACTCTCACGAATCTGGAGACCGAAATCAAACCTGGGGATATGGCGTGGAAAGAAGCCATCCGGAGGTTAGAGGAAGAGGAACCATTGGGTCTAGTACCTACGCCTGCAGCTCCGAATAAGGAACTAGATGGGAGGATAGGTCTTGTAGAGGGCGCACTGGTCACCGTGGTGCCGGATGATACAGGAAGGGGGAATCCGACCGTGGGAACGCTGGTGGGTGTTGGGGTCGAGGAGGTTATCATTAAGCCTGAGAGAAGGGGAGAGGTGGGTGTTTGTATGCATTTCCCGAGGGTCGGGTTTGTGATAAAGGGCGTAGAAGGGAGCAAGTTGTGATTGCGCGGCGGAAGAGAAGACGGCGAAGGAGCTGCGCGTGGATCGGGTACTGAGTATTTTGGAAGATGCATACTCATGAAAGGGCGGCTGATGGAGGCCGTTTGGAGTGATTGTTCTTTGTGCACGGCGATTTACTTTATCGTCTTTACGCTCGATTGCAATTCATCACGAATTGATGCAAGTCCCACTCATTCAATTTTATGAAATCCTTTCTGACTGAGCATTTGGAGACTACTCGGGCTGTTTTGTTGATTGTGCCTGAGACAAGGTAACACGGGGCGTAAGGCGCACCGGAACATAGGATTCTTCACGTCGCTTGACGTCACTGTGAAAGGCGCTCGATGTTAGCAAGGGAGAGCAGGGGATAATACAGTACGAAGTCGACGAGGCATATAATGACGAAAATGTCTTAGTTTGCTCCTATGGTCGTTAGGATGGGCTAAACGAGCACGCTGATGGATCACAATGAGCCGCCTTCTCTCGTACGACTTCCCTGAGGCAAATGTGTTCCAGCAGTGCAGGGCAAGATCAGCCTGATAGAACCAGAGAGATATAGATTTTATTGGATGGGGGCTGTAAACAAGACATTCAGGGGATATAGGCGTTTCCAGTAGATGTTAAGAGCGTGCCATACTTTCACCGGCACATAGCCCATCGAAATCCTGAAGGAAGTGTCTCATGTGTATTGGCCGTTAATGACGTCCCGGAATACGTACTGCCACGGCAGGACAGATCAGCAGAAGAGTTGAGGCATTTTGAAAAGTGACATTAAGATGTGAACGAGACTAGGGTGACGAATGTTTATTTGTAGTAAAAGGGGATTTTACCACAAAGCCACGCTAATCACTCGAGATATCGTGAAGCGCATGGGCGAAGAGTCCCAAACCGTATTTACCTTGCCTCCATGGGGGGAAGTAAAAGTGATCGTTACAGAGCGACTTTTCCTAGGGCATAATCCAAAACGCACCTCATGTTGAACTAATGTTATGATGTGCAGATCTGCAACGAGGATGTTCTCGCTTCACTGTTGTTACTCTCGTTGTCCTGCAGTCACAATAATCCTACCGTACGGAAGGAGCCATGCAGGAACGAAACCGTGGGGAAGAAGTGCGCTCTAAAAAAAAAGTTATGTCGATCTCGGTGTTCGTGTTTCTCCAATCACTGCCCCAATCACTCCTCCGCCCCAAGCAAATCATCCCGATCGACATTGCGAGACTTTTTGGTATCCGAGTTGTACGCATGTAAGCTCGTGCACTCGGAAGAAGCTTATGGTGCGCCTGACGACGTCGCGTCCGCTGGGGCCAGGTTTTGACCGCATATGGGGCCGAAACAATCGCGGTATCCAAACACAGCACGATCATCCCTAACGTTTCGAACGAAACGTAAGAAAATCCTCCGCTTGCGAATCATATCTAAGCTTTCGGCTATCGGGTCGACCATCTCGGGCTCGAGGTTTGTGGCGTAGCGGTGGCCTAGTTCGTGCACGGCTACAGCTCCGTGGGCCTGTACTAAATTCGTGACGCCAGCCTGTAGGAAAGAGATGTATGATGATGGTGTTTCGTCGAGTCTTGATATGGTAGGATTGCGAAGCGTAGATGCACGCTGTGGTAGGTCCGTGTAGCCCAGTACGCAAACGCACCGGACAACTATGCAAGGCCGTGCATGGTTATATTATTGCAACAAGCAAAACACTATTATCCATGGAGATCAGTCAGTTCTGCCTTGATATCCTGCTTGTGGGCAAGATACTCTCTCACAAAGACCACCCCGCACACTCTGTACCTGAGACAGAGCATCCATTCGAGTAGCTAACATGAAGATCGCCATTACACAGCCCACTATGGTTGCACCAAGGCATACAGCATCTGACCTTAGCATATGGAAAAGCTATAAGTACCTCCTCAATTCCCACCCCAATTCCATCATCACAACAGCACAATCACAACTTCCAACCAACACTACAAACACTCAATTCGAACTACAATCTTGAGCTTCAAGCTTCAATCAACAAACCTTCAAAATGTTCTCCAAGACCATCATCGCCGCCACCTTTACCTCCCTCTTCATCACCTCGGCCATCGGCGCCGCCATCGCTCCCGCCCCTGCTGCCCGCGCCGCTCTTATTGCGCCAGACCCAGGTTCGTATCCATTCTTGAAACTATCCCCACCTAGGAAACTTGAACCAGACTGACGTGCAGAAACAGACGCAGCTTGCAACTGCCCCAACAACTGCCAGCACAGTAACGGGGAAAGTTGCTCTTTCTACCGCGACGGCAACCATCTTGACGGAATCTGCCAGCACACTGGCGAGGGCGGCCGCCTTTTGTGCGTTGCTTAGATCGATGATGCTCTTGATTTAGAGATCCGTCGATGAAGCTTTGGGGACGGGGGAAGGCAGGGGAATTTTACTGTACTGTTAAGGAGCACTAATCCTCACACTCGCTTGATCCGATAGTTTGCGCGGAATAGAAGGACTATAAGAGTGCTAGCCTGGAAGACTGTTCTTGTCTGTGTGAAGTTTCCCTTTTTCCCATTGCAACCCCGTTCAATGTCTGGTGCATTGAAGGCCTGTGAATGAGGCTTGTGGGTTCCACGAGTTATGAGTCATGTGATAATTGGAGTCTCTGTATAATTGGCTCTTACTACGGAACTATTCGTGCCTGATAAAATCTCAGTAACAGATCAACTGTCGCGAAGCTCATCTATTTACCGATTTACTACTTCCCCACTTTCAAATGGGCTTATGAGACAAGCCTGGTGACCCGTTGTCGTCAGGATTGTAGTATAGCCTCGTCGGGCTGCCATAAGACCAAAGCGAAATTGAAGATCTGACATCCGCTGTCGATATAGCTGTACCTAGCGGATCTCTCAGACGTAGATTGATATGGTTGTGTTTCTCCATCTGTCTCAGTCACTAGATCGTCAAGTGAGGATTGATAAGTTCGCGTATACGATTACGAAGCATCTGTTACCCAAGCCCCGCCCATGCACCATGCTGCATCGTCGCATCGTAGTATCTTGGCACGCAATGATCGCCACGAATCGTCATCATTTCCGTTCTACAAGTATAAGAGTGTTCGTGAGAAGTCTCGATGATATGCCTCAGCGCAATGTACCGAAGTCTTCATTGATATCATTTTTGTAGAAACTAAAATGGTAAATCTGACGGCAACCCTTACCACGCTCATCGCGGCCAATCACATCCTTGACTACCTCGATGTTCTCGACCCATTCGGTCATATTAGCGTGCGGAACTCAAATAAAAATAGCACTTTCTTCATTGCGCTTCAGATGGGCGCCGGTGTCGTATCGAGTCTACAAGATATCGGGGGGTACCTTGTCTGGGACGGCTCG
The DNA here is from genome assembly GCA_010093485.1 of Karstenula rhodostoma CBS 690.94. Lineage (NCBI taxonomy): Eukaryota > Fungi > Ascomycota > Dothideomycetes > Pleosporales > Didymosphaeriaceae > Karstenula > Karstenula rhodostoma. The sequence goes on from MU001518.1 coordinate 114,983, forward strand.
GGTGTCAATGGGACGGACGGTGGATATGCGGAGTGATATATCCACCGCGAGGTGTTGAGGAGGTATCTGGACATTAACGCATCTTGACCAAGAACGCGTCTTTCAATACCCCAAGGAGGATCCTAACTTCCAATTTCCCAACTCCTACGCCGAAGGCCAACTTATTTCAAGATATTCCAGTCGTGCAAGCAGAAAGCCTACGAACCTGCCTGAGGCATCTACGAATGCAGTTGACACTGAGAAGCAGGAGCCTCAGAATGTCAACACCTTCCAAAAACCTCCAACCGGCATTGAAGAAGCGATTGAGGATCCTACGAGGCACATCGAGAAGATCTCATCACGTTCTACTAATGCCTATAACTCGAGTGAAAGGCTTCATCCTATACTACCCGGCATCGAACGAGCAAGGTCACTTCCATATACCGCCGAAAGGTTGCGTTATGACGAGCAGGCTGCGATAGAGAGAACAGAGTCGAGGCTAATTGCACCGACGAAGACTGCAGACAGGTTGACTCTTGTCGACTGGTACTCTAGAGACGATCCGGATAACCCGCAGGTGAGAGGTCTTCCGTCAGGCAAGAGATCGGCGTGTTTACAATGTGTTGCAGAACTGGTCCCTGAAGAAGAAAGTATGGACAGCGCTCTTGATCAACATTTACACTTTTGTGGTGTATTGCTCGAGCAGTATCTACGTTTCCAGCGAGGAGTGGGTACATATAAGGTTTGGTGTGGCGCCGTTCAAGGCGTCTCTAAGCCTGGTCCTCTACGTCTTGGGTGTGCTTCCAAATAGTCCATGTCGGCTTATATAATGCTTGGACTAAATTTAAGTACACTTTGCTCCCTCACGAGGAGCAATGCAATACTACAACTTGTGGCCTAGTACTATATAAAAGAAAAAGTTGTTCACGAAGGCTGACAGCATACAGGCTATGGAATCGGTCCTGGGATATTCGCTCCGTTATCGGAAGGTATGTTTTGATCATCGATTCCAGAGAGCATCGCTCGCTCACTCTGCCTATAGTCCCGGTTTTCGGAAGAAACATCCCCTACATCACTACCTTCGCTCTGTTCACTATTCTCGCGCTACCGACTGCTCTGGTCGATAATCTAGGAGGCTTGCTTGTATTGCGTTTTCTACTTGACTTTCTTGGTAGTCCCTGTCTAGCTAACGGAGGTGCAAGCAGAGGAGTAAGCACTTCAGCCCTCCGAAATGCTTCTCACTAACACTTCAAAGGACATGTTCTCATTTCTATATCTGCCCTACGCCATAGCGTCCTGGGTCAGCGCCGCCTTCGCCGCACCCGCCCTTGGTCCCTTGATCACCGGCTTCGCCGTCTACGCAGTCTACTCAGAGAACTGGTGTTGGTCACAGTGGGAGGTACTGTGGATGGCTGGGCCGGTTTTCTCGTTGTTCTTCTTCTTTGTGCCCGAGACTTCGCCCTCGAATATCCTACTAAATCGCGCAGCACGCCTACGGAAAGCTTCGGGAAATGAAAACATCCGCTCGCAAACCGAGATTGAGCGCAAAGATACCCCGCTTAGCACAATCATTCTTGAAGCGATCTGGAAACCAATCGAGATTACATTCAAAGATCCTGCGTTATTTTTCCTTCCTTTACAGCTTTCTGCGGGTGTATATGCACCGACTAACGGCCTTTTACAGATCCTTTTCGTAAATACCTATACGGCTTTGATCTACGGCATCTACTACAGTTTCTTCGAAGTTTCCGCACTCGTTTATCCTATCATGTACGGCTTTAACGCTGACGAAACAGGCCTCGTATCTTTATGCATCATTGTAAGTCACTCGTTCTTTCAAAACATCAACTAAATCCATGGCTAGGTCGGCTGCCTCATATCCATGACCATATACGTTTCTTACTTGCACTTCTACCTCGTTCCCAACGTGCTCCAGAACGGCCTCAGCGCGCAAGAATTTCGCCTTCTACCCGCATTCATCGTTTGCTTCGGGACCCCAATAGGCCTGTTTATGTTCGCGTGGCTCGCAAATCCGAGCATCCACTGGATGGGAACCGTGGTCGGATGTACACTTTACGCGGTCACCGTGTACATCATCATGCAGTGTATCTTTAGTAAGTAACATATAAGCCTCATGCAGCGTATTTACAGAGATACTAACAAGGGATAAGCTTATATTCCGATGTCATACCCGCAGTATGCCGCGTCACTGTTTGCGGGAAACGACTTCTTCCGCTCGCTCTTTGCATTTGGCTCGGTTCTGTTCTCGAGATCGATGTACGTTGATCTCGGTGTAGGTAAGGGATTGAGTCTGTTGGGAGGTCTCAGTGTTATGGGAATCGTAAGTGAAATTACTAGTGATGAGTGTGGCTGTGGCTGATAATCCTAGATTGGGATGTGGGCGCTATACTTCTACGGAGCGAGATTGAGGGCAAGGTCGAAGTTTGCTATTTCTTAAGAGAAGACCAGAGGGTTTAGGGACTGGGTGCGACCTCGGCTGGTGTCTGGTTTAATGTGAAATTGAAACGAAGGTTGATGAGTGCGCTACCCTGAGCACAAATAGGCAGCTTCGGAAGACCAAGAAATATAACTTGGAGATGATTTTGGTTGGAGATAGAACGTAATACCTAGGGCGGCAAGAAATAATTCTCACTGAACATAGCGAGCAGATTGAAATGTTAAGTTGATTTGTTTAATGGAAGTAATGATACGTAAAAAATATCTTCAAAGTTACAACTCGACGTGTCGGCGAAGAGCAGGATGATGAGGCATAAGCCCGCGCCTCTTCAGCCCAGTATCTATAGGGAAAGCGTCAAAATCGCTGTGGCAGATCGTGTTCTTGGGCGGCAATTCACCCGTCTTCAAGTACTTCTGCACGTACGATGAAGTGCAGTTTGAAGAAGCGACCACCAGGCCGTGTCCGACCGCCTCTTGGAGCAGTATAGCCGAGCCCTCAAAGTACCCAGACATGAGCTCAGCAGAACTCGACACCGGATCGATGACGTTATCAGCAAAAAGGATAGGGTTGCTCGTATTGATCTTTTTAAAACCGGAGAAAAGCTGGCTCTTGGGCGGCGTGATGTCTAAAAGTCGGCACTGCGGCACGACAGCCACCGGCCAGGTGTCACCAAGGTAAGTGCTGAGCTTCTTCTGCTCCGCGAAGAGGGCCACAAGCGCTTTTTCACTGCTGTTGAAGCTCTTGTGGTTATCGTTGCAGGCGATCACCTCCTTGGGCAGCAATGTATCGAATGCACCTGGTGAATAATTGCATTGACTGCTTGGTGCAAGGCCCATGCCCGAGACTGCGGCAGCCAGAGACCCATTTCGCTGCTCAAGGCCATCGGCCACGGCCGCCAGGATGGGGAAGTATACTGGCGGGTTGTAAACGGCTATCATGATGAAACCCCGGAGGTCAATGTGGGTAACGACGGTAGGAAATTGGAGGAACAGCGAGTCACTGACGGGGATGGAATTTTCTTCCAAATCTGCGAGGATAGCGTCGAACCGATCCTTGATGTCGGAAGCAGTCGAGCCATTGCGATAGAAAGCGCACAGCGGACCGGCTTGGGCGCAAGTCTTGAAGAATTCTTCGACAGAGGCATCGGCCTGGAGGAGATTCTGTGACCAGTTACCGTGGTAGTAGTCATCGCCATCGACTACAGCATCAATGAGGAACTTCCCCACGCGGTCTGGATAGAGTGCTGCAAACGTGGTTCCTAGAACTGTGCCGTAAGAAGCACCGTAGAAGTCCACTTTAGCGTCCTCACGCGATTTTCCTTGGCTCTTGGCTAACAGTTCGGCGTATTGCAGCATGTCCCTGGCTGTCGCTGGCGTGTTCGCGTACTTGGCAGTCTTGTTCAGGTTCTGTGTGCACCAGGTGCCAAACGTGCCGGATGCCTCGTAGTACTTGCTGATGGACACATTACTATGCGGGTCAACGTTGTCGTAGATCTGGCCATAGTAGTAGTCTCTCAGCCAAGGTTTTCCGTCGAAGCAATCGAGGAGTGGGCCACTGTTGTTTACACCCCGAGGATCCATGCCAACAATATTGTACTCGTCGCCGAGGAGCTCCAATAATTGGGGCAGTAGTGTTATCAACGCACTGACGGCCGAGTCACCTGGACCGCCAGGGTTGAAGATGATGTCGCCTTGTGCGGGTTGCTGTGCAGCTTCATATCTAAGGAAGGCGATATTTGTAAAGCCGGCGTCCAGGTCATCGTAGTCAAGGGGGACTTCGAGTTGGGTACACGTGTAGTTGTCGAAACAAGGGATATATCGTATGTCTTTCGTAACGGGAATGTCTCTGAAGCTTTGAGCCATGGATGTATTTGTTGCATTGTACTCGCGCTGCGACAACGCGGGACCAGCAGCGGCAGATGCCGCAAGCCCAGCAAAGTAATACTGCCAAGTGAACATGGTTGTAGTAGTGTAAAGGAAAATGAGATGCCTGTGGCAAGTGAGGTCAAGTAGGTTACTCCCTCTTTATATACTTGACGCAGAACTGTACAAGACTGTAATTAGATTTAGACCTCGCATGTTCATAGCTGCATCTCCAGCCGGAGGTGGATCAACCTTGCTGACACTCCCAGCATCGTCGTCATTTCCACAATGTTATTTCCACTTCTGATGTAGAGCATTTAGATGGCCCGATCGATTGGTTACCCAAAACCGAGGCTGAGGCTGACAATAGCTTAGCCGGCTTCGAAGGCAGAGCCAGGCGCGATGTGCAGCAGTGTAGTGTGCGGTCGTACCACGTGATGCAAGTTTATCTCCAGATAGGGATTCAACTGTGGAGAGCTTCATGGTTGTTGAAGAGGCGCAGCCGGGGGGCGAAAACGCCGCTGCTCGTTCCAAGGTTTTCTGCATGATTGTTACCGCTTGGGCACTAGCATGAGGCAGCCGTGATTACGAAAATACGAGACACGGAAGAAGAGTTGTGAGACGAACGCAACAGCATCAGGTATCTAAGCGCTCAGACTACCCATATCCAACTATGAGCCTTTATTGGGCGCTGAGATTGTATACCAACTTGAAGTAAATGATTCAATATTTACACTAGCGTGAATAGCAACAAATTTAGTGTACTTGAGCAGAACGGATTTTATCATGCTTCATCATAGTAGGTCCGACGTCAAAGTCGACTAAATACCTATAAACTTTTGACTAGGAAGGATGGTACGTGCTGCTCTTGTGGCTAAACACTCATCTGTGTAGAAGCCTACTTGTGATCAGTGGAGATGGGTCTACCGCAGAGGCGTTGATGATGAATACCCGTTAACTAGAATGCTTCCTTTATGTGTGCAGCGGACATTTGTATGTCCTTCTCGAAGTTTGTCAGAAGTAATGGCTCCTAAATGAGGGAACGACGAAGGGATGACATCAAGTTGGGCCTAGCTGAAGTCATCTCAACGCTGATTGGACGAAACCTTATCTACTCCGCTCACTCCGCAGACGCGCCGCACACACCGCGCCCATTCCCGCTCTACTCCACCTCAACCCACAAAGATGCCCATCAAGCTCCCTGCTTGCGAACCATGCCGGACCTCAAAGCAGGCCTGCGATCACGCGAAACCATGCTCCCGATGTCGGGAGCGTGGGTCGCCTTCGGCCTGCCTGTACCGGGCCAGGCCCTTCAAAAAGCGACGATTGGAGCAGGCCGGACAAGATTTATTGGGTTTCAGCAATACAGAGTTACCAGTGGCTCCCCCGAACCCGTCGCCCGAGACAAGGCACGATCCTGCAGAAGGTCTGACCGTTGTGGAAACGCTGGAGCCTTCTAGGGGGATGCCCAGTTATCCCAATCCTGGTTTTCTGGGGTCCTCGAGCCACACAACTTTCTTCGAGCACATACCACGCGATACGGCCGACAGCGGTCAATTACCTACCTATTCTGCAGACGAGGAAGAAATCCGCAACGGAGCAAACCTCATTGACCATATTCATAGGTATTGTCATATTGGCTCGTGTATTGCGTTGGTCCAACGTTGGATCTCTGGAGGCGTGAATCTCGCATTGGCAGGTCCACTAATAACGACATGCGCAGAGGTGACGCAACATGTATTCAGCTCTTACGAGACTAGTACGCCTTCAGGGTTTACTCCTGCTCGAACTATCTCGCAGACGTTGTTCAGGAACTCAAGCCAGCCACTTAACGCAGGCGATCACCAAGGTATTGCCCATTGGTGCGCTGTGTTTGGTGTTCACAATGCGCGATGGGAGATGTTGGGTCTATTCTTCGCAGCTCTTGCCGCTGCTACAAGCCACACTCCCAAATTCGAGCCCCTGTACCGGTCACACCAAGCGCAGCGAGACCTTGAAAAGCTTGCAGTACGGTTTTCAGATCGCTGCCTAGACATTTCGCTCTCACTCGACCGACTGAATGACCTTCAGCTTCTACTACAGTACGAAAATTGGATAAGCCACTCATGCCTTCACGGTGACCAAAGTAAGCAATGTTTCACATGCATGTGATCAATAGCTAATTGCACAGGCTACATTTCGTGGCGAAAACTCGGTGACGTGATCAGCTCTTTATATGCGCTTGGGTACCATGAACGTGTAGACCCAACACTTCCTCCTCTAGAGTCGTTTCGGGAAGTTGCTTTCGCCCGAGCGTTTTCAGGTGACACCAATGTCTCACTATTTCTCGGTCGTCCTCCTAGAATTGACCGTAAACATTGTCCATGGCTTCCCAAGCAATTTCAATGGAGCGCAGATGCAAAGGTGGATTATGCGGCGGAAACGCAATGGTCAGCAATCTGTGCTGTTCTGAAAGGAGAGGCACTGGATCTTTTCCGCGTAGATGACCAGGCTGAGAAGGTGAGGAGAGCAAAGTGAGTATGCCATGACTTTGCACGAGACTGTCGTTAATAGCTTTAGCCTTATTCGAGATGATGCCGACCTACAATGGTCATCGCTTCCCCCGCATTTTCGACTCGAGACCACGCTCAAAGAATGTACGAGACCACCGATAGAGCGTGACTTCCTGGTTAGCACACTTCTCAACCATCTTCACGTACACTTTCTTCTACATCTTCAATTACAAGTCCGCGTCAACGATCCTGGACCACAGCTCGTAGCCATTGCAGCGAGGATGTTCTCTCTTGCAATTGAGTCCATCTTGCTGAAAGACTTTTTGGCTTATTCGGGGACAACACTGGATTGGAAGGTACGTTTCCTTTTGATGAACTCCCATTCACAATGAATGACAATGAATAGGTGGCATACTATGGTTTGGCAGCCGCTGGCATTATTTGCCTATCCCTACTCAAACAAAGCCCAATCGCATCCGACAGCGGAACCTCGAAAGCCCAGATGATTCAGGATCTTAACGTGCTTGTAGCAGTGGTTGAAACAGGCGTTTTCATCCATCCGATTGATCCTAACTACGCGCTGCTATCTCGTGCCACCCTCACTATAAAGAGCCTACTCAGGCGTCTTCTTACTCGAGATAATAGACAGCCGGCACCCGTAACGGAGACAGACACCCTGGTCCCAGGCCCTGCAGACATCACGCCTGAGACTTGGAATATATGGGACAATCAGCACCTCCAAGATTTTGAGGTGGACTTTTGGCTCAATCTGGCCGAACACCCGTTCCTCATTGAGACACCTACGGAGTCGCTGCCAACGAGCCAAGTGTAAACTCGGCGTTCACAGCCTTGGCAAAACGCTCCACAGCAACTTCTAGATCCCCGTGAGCGGCAGCAGCAAACGTCAACCGGAAGCAAAGGTCGCCAGTCCGATCAGAATTTGAAGCGAACCAAGTGCCTTTGCTGATGAGTACACCAAGCTCCCTGGCTCCTGTGTAGATTCGATCTTCCATGTCGAGCAATGATGTTAGACTCTGGTCATCACCGCATTCCAAAACTTTGGCCTCGGGATTTTTGACGTTATTAAGGCGTATCCATAGGAACATGCCTGCAGATGGCGTTTTCCATTGACAAACTTTACTCGGAAGATGACGCTCACACGCTGCCCTTAAAGAGTCCCGGCGTCGACTGTATTCGCCCGACAGATGAAACAGCCAGTCGATGAATCCTCGGTGTCCCCAAGATTCCTCCAGCAGCTTGAATGCCATGATCTGTGAGGGTCCACTTGGAGCAAGAACGCTGAGCTCACTGTACGCAAGGAACCTTTGTACTGTTTGCGGCGAAGCAGTCAACCAGCCAAGGCGGAGCCCTGGAGCTACAATCTTTGCGGTCGAGTCCAATCTCACTACACGACCTGAGGTATCAATAGACAGATACGATTGCGGGAGCCGAGCTAGATATTCCTCTGCAGTAGAGGCGTTTGGGGTCGGATGTTTTGGAGTCATGGATGTACTCCCGAGCTGGAGGTAGTAGTACGGATCATCTTCGATGATGTAAAGGTCATGCCTCTCGGCAACCTCGTATATCTTGTTCCGTCGCTCCAATGGCTGGGTGATGCCGGTTGGGTTGTGGCCTGTCGGAATCATGTACAGCAAGAATGGCTTCCTTCCCAAGTTTGCGTCCCACTCCTTCAGCTTCCGATCCAGCTCATCCGGTACAAGGCCGCAGTCGTCCATGCCGATCCCCAGAACCCGGAGACCGTGTGCTGTTATGACATCCTTGGCCCCGGAGTAGGTGTATTCCTCGGCGATAACCCAGTCGCTTCGATCACAGAAGATCCGCAAGAGTATGTCCAGAGCTGAAGACGTGCCACACGTCAGGCATGTCTCCCAGTCGGCGTATGGAGGGTCATGGACAAGCTCAACATGTTCAGTAACATATCTGAGGAGCTGAGGTGAACCGGCGGCATAGCCGTAGTTCATCGCTATAGACAAGTCGTACGCTTCCTCATTGACCCCACAAAACGTGGTATCTCCGCCGCCATACAAGATCAAAGAGGTCCATGGAAAGTATTCAGGCGAAGGGCGAGCCGTTCCGAGCGTGATCATGTCCTCTCGGGAGAGGGCTGTTGCGGCTGCGGCCTTGAGGGTCGAAGATTGCCGAGAGCGGCTTTCGTTACTGAAGAGGTGGCTCAGGTCTCTCGAGTTGGGTTTGCCCACGGGATGCGGAAGCTTGAAATTTGAGGCAGATGTGAATGGAGCGCTGCCCTTCGGAAGAGGCTTTGACTTTGACCGCCACTCCTCGATGGAAGCCAATTTACGCTGCAACATTGTTTGACAAGTAGGTCCGAGAAGATGTTCATTATCAAGAGACCGTCTAATTGAACACATAGTATTCCATATATGTTCGTTTGCGCGGCGAAACGATATCAGGATACTTGGCAGGATCTACGTCCAGCGAAACCGCTCGGAGTGAAGGTTGTAGGGAACGGCGTAGTCGGCATCCTTCGATTGAGCAAGCCAACATCATCGTTGCGTGCTACGTGCATAAACTCCGATATGTGTCCGGTATATACACCTGCTCGGATTGATTGCAGGGAAAGGGAACAGCGCAGAAGATCCCGTGTCGGGTTGACGCCAGGAGTCATGGCGATCGTAACCAGCGGTACGGTTCAAAGGACTCACGCATAGGCCATTCGTCTCACAACAGCGCTGATGGAAGTATGTGCAAGTCTGTGAAAACACAAATTTTTAGTTACGCGTCCTTTGCCCATGACGTTGCTTCATTTGTTTCGTTTTTTGAACAGACTAAAGCTATAGACGGCCGTTGAGTTCAAAATCGGCTCGGACTAGTTTTGGCACGAAACATTCGCGCTATATTCCCCCTAGCTTCCACATCCCTTTCTCGATTTTCTGCGATTGGTAACAACGAATAGATCGGCTGAAGCTGATACGTACGGTACTCTTCCTTGGCCCTTCATACTTCACGTCGGCTGTCAATGCAACCCATCAAACTCAAGCAACTACATTGGAATATGGTCTGCAAATCGATGTTAGGCTATATTGTTACGATTCTGTGGATACATGATTAGCAATCAGCACTCTGTCTTTGCGTCACCATTGCTTGCTTCCAATAACCGCAAAACTGCGACAAACGAATGAGTCCACCGACCTTCGTGTTGAATGTCGTGGGTTAGCGCATCGTCCTTGAACTCTGGGCTTGGCGCCGTAAAACGTGCATGGAAATCGCGCGAGGATGGGTAGCGATAATGGTCTACAGTGCCTGGACGGCGACCTTGGTCCGCGAATCGGGACGTACGGTAAACGAGATTCCAGATACTTGACGGACGGACCTGCCGTTGAAAGGGAATGATCAGTATGAGTCGCCGACCCGAACCGAGAGGACGGTGCTGCGCTGATATAGTCCGTGACACATTGACCTAGTTGTAAATACAGTTTCTTTGATCCGAAAAGCTTTACACGGAGTAAACTCGGCTTGCCGCACATCCGCGCAGTCCGCAGTTCAACTTGCTGATATATCATCCAAGGGCTGCAGGATGCATACGAATATACAAGTGGGATGATGCGGACAGTTTTGGTGTGACGTCTCGCCGGTAAACACATGTTCTCGGGCCAGCCACCTTGTCTCAACCCCGCACTCGATCTTTGTTCACAATGCAAACTGGCGCTAGGTACCATTAGCTCCCCAACTCCAACCCATAGAGAATCTTACCACGCGATCCAGATCCATGAATCTACAGAATCCGACTCATTGGGCCATAGCATGTGATTGCGCATTCGCGGTGGAACTGCGAAGTCTAGAGACGCCACGAGGATGTCGCCCTTTGGCGACGCGAAGCCGACAGGAGACTGTGACGGTGGCCGAGGAAAACTAAAGGTGTTTTTAGGAGCATCTTTTCCCGCAATCTGCATTACCACGGCCTAATATTTTATTCTACTGTAAACGCAGTTTTTCTTTCACCTATTCACAGCTTGATAAACTGTGATGCCTTCAAGCGAGTTACCAGTTGCATTCGTCAACGCAAGAGAAATTGTCGCTGCCACGATCACCCTGTCCATATCAGGAATCATCGTAGTGCTTCTGCGCTTCTGGGTGCGAGTATCTCACAAGATGTGCATTCGAGCGGACGACTGGCTGATACTTGCAGCACTGGTCAGTCGTGAAACGTAGCATAACGGTGATGCATATCTAAAAGCTGTACAGGTGTTCGTTGTGGCCATGGCCGCAGTGTCATTGTATGGGGCATCGAAAAAGGCGGTGGGCTATCCCTCCGTGGAGCTCCCCCCGGAAGAGCAAATGACATCGCTTTCCCCCGAACAACGGCTTGTAGAGCTGACTTACTGGCTCTCGTGGATGCTCATGCTCCCGGCAACTGGATGTGTCAAGCTGAGCACCTTGTATCTATATCGTCGAATCTTTCCGGTGGACACGATGCCTACCTTTGACGTCGTTTCAAAGCTGCTGGTTGTGTTGTGCGCACTCTGGACGGTGGCCTTCTTCTTCTCGAACGTATTTGGGTGCGGTATACATTTTCAGTGTGCATGGGCTTCTTTCGCGGAAGTGAGCACCTGCTGCACGAACAAATTTCTCAACCGGGATGTACTGCTGATCTCGGATCTCATCACAGATGTCATGGTTTGGAGCCTTCCTATCCCAGTGGTAAGATTGTCTGAGAATAAAGTGCGTCCGAGACTCAGTAACTCACACATCGTATAGGTGTGTGGTTTGAACATCAGTATCCGCCGGAAACTGGGCGCTGTTGCCATCTTCATGCTGGCTGCCTGTTCGCTTGCAGCGGCGGTTGTGCGGCTCTTGATCCAGCTTCGGCTCCACAAGAGAGGTCTTATGGCTTGGAAAAATGTCAATTGTAAGTGTTGAGTACCGTTGAGCTCGAGCTCTAAGTTTCTAATGATGGTCAGTGACATTGTCGACGACCTTGTACTGGTTATTTATCGAGGCGGACATTGCTCTGATCGCATGTTGCTTGCCCATGGTGCCTCTGTTATTCGACTTAATACCCATCTCCAGAGGTTTGAGCTCACTGCGATCCAAGCTCGGTATGCCCTCGGCCCCCTCACAGACAGAAACACAGGGTTCAGAAGACGAACTTTGCAAGCGATCCAGCCTGTCCATACATATCGAACACGCATTTGATCTCGGCAGCGAAATAGTATTGCCGATTCGTTCTCGAGACGACTGCTTTGTTTGACTGGGATTGTTCCAGGTGTCACAGGTGTTCGGTGCTTCGAGTGCGTACGGCGTTATTCGCGTTCTTAGAATGGAGGTGGCATTAAGAAACACCGTCAAGGTACTCACGTCTTCCGAGTCATGTCCTGTATAGCTTCTCAACTTACAAACTAGCTGCGATATGTACAATCTTTCGCTGTCAAACAGTAGCCATCACTGCTTCTAGCATCATGTGACGTCATCATGCAGCTGCGCACAATGCAGGAGGACCTCACTTAGTCCCGTTGTGACTAGAGGATCTTCTGAGCATAGATACAACAGCGTGAAATGTGGAGAAGGAAGCGCGCTTCATCGGAGTGTAGAAGCGATGGGATGGCGGGGGAGGCACGTGTCGGCGTAATCGGCGTATTGGCAAGCGCCATCGGATTGCTTCGGTCGGCAAGCAGCGGCCGACCACACTTTGTCCCTCACCTTCCCTCTTATCGCCGGTATACAAAGAGACACACGACACAACGTGAACTTCAACACCTCGAATATTACATCGTCACTTGTTTCTTACATACAAGCCTTCGAATCCTGTTGTGGAGTTATGGCTCCCACAGTCAAGCTTGCGGAATACCTATTCCAGCGATTGGCCCAACTCGGAATTGGTTCCGTTCACGGTGTCCCTGGCGATTTCAATCTCACACTCTTGGATTACGTCGAACCCGCGGGATTGAACTGGGTCGGCAACGCAAACGAGCTCAATGCTGGCTATGCGGCAGACGCATATGCCCGCATCAAGGGCATATCAGCTCTCATCACCACCTTTGGAGTCGGAGAATTGTCAGCTATTAACGCTATCGCCGGAGCCTACGCTGAAAGGGCGGCGCTTGTCCACATTGTCGGCACGCCTCCGCGAGCGACACAAGATGGGAGATTGTTGATACATCACACGTTTGCTGACGGCAACTTCATTCGGTTTGCTCAGATGAGTAAGCATGTTACTATCGCGCAAGCAAGCCTGAGGGATCCGAGGACCGCCCCGGAACAAATTGACCAGGTGCTCGTTCAGTGTCTGTTGCATTCAAGACCGGTGTATATCGAGGTCCCGGTGGATCTTGTGGATGTTCCAGTATTCTCTGAACGACTGCAGAAAAGGCTGGAGTTGCCAGAACCGGTTTGGGGATCGTCCCAGGAAAAGGCAATAGAAGCTGTTTTGGAGAAACTGCATGCTGCACAGCAGCCTATTATCTTGGTCGATGGAGAGATTCGGGCGATGGGCGTCGTCTCGGAGCTGCAAGACCTGACCAAGAAGACCGGATGGCCAACCTGGACTACTGGCTTTGCGAAGGGACTCCTTGACGAGACAGCATCCAACTTCCATGGTATCTATAGGGGCAAGTGGGAAGAAGAAGCCACACGAGACTTCTTCCAGGGCGCAGACGTAGTGGTGTGTTTCGGTGCGCATTTCAGCACAACAAACAGCTGGGGTGGAACCAGTCTGCCTGAAAACGCTAATACAGTCTTCTTTTCGGACACTGAGATACGGTTGGGCAGCCAGATATTCAGAGATGTCCCCTCAAGACAAGCACTTTCTGCATTACTACGAACCCTTGACACCGAAAAGATCCAGCGATACGAGCAATATCCTAAACTTCATCAGGACCTGACCGTTTCGATCCAAGAAACCGACCAGAGCGGGCCTATTACGCAAGACAAGGCCTGGAAAGTTCTTGCAACCTTCGTTCGCGAAGGGGACATTGTCATGGGCGAAACGGGGACACCCGGCTACGGTGCTCGAGAGATGCGTCTCCCACCTAATACAAGACTATTCACGCCAGTCACATGGTTATCCATCGGCTACATGCTTCCTGCAGCACAGGGAGCAGCGCTAGCACAGCGTGAACGCTCTGTGGGCAAAAAAGCCGGCCGAACGATATTACTCATTGGCGATGGTTCCTTCCAAATGACTGTTCAGGAACTCGGCACGATCATCAAAGAAAACCTCAATGTTGTCATTTTCCTAATCAACAACGACGGATACACGATTGAGCGATGCATTCACGGCGTAGACGAAAAGTACAACGATGTGGCAAGGTGGCGGTATCTGGAGGCGCTGAGTTTCTTTGGAGCCGACAAAGGCGCCTATACCGCGACCGCGAAGACGTTCGGTGATCTCGGTGAGGTGTTAGCTGATGAGAGGTTAAGCGACGGAGAAGGAGTAAGGATGGTGGAGGTGTTCATGGGAAAGGAGGATGCGCCCGAAGGACCGTTGAAGGACCTAATCGAGGCTCAAAGGGCCAAGAAAGCGTAGGCCTACGGAGAAAATAGAAAACGAAATGACTCCACTCGGTGATCAACACACACTCAGAGCGAATCGGCCCTTGTTGTTACGACGGTGAAGACGACCACGTCGTCTGCGCTTGACTCACCGGAGGATCCCTGCGAAGATCAATCCGTGTCCTTGAAATCAAGGCAGAATGAAAACACAACAATGCGGCGCAGCGTCTCCCTCGCACATATACACCTACCTATTCCAACGCCACTGTTCTGCATTAATCGAACAGCACACTCAAGCGGGCTCGTCTCCCACGATTCCCCAGATCGCGATCGATTCAGGGTCTTCCCGCCTCTCCTACGCGCCACGAAGATCCCTGCACAGCCTTGCGCATCGAAACAGCAACATTACGTCATACCCACCATCGAGGGCACCATGTGCTACGCAAACTTCACGCAGCACTCTGGCTGTGGACATATTGGGGGGTCATCCACAAGGCCTCTGACACTCTGCGACGACGCCATCCAGCGGCTCTACTCTCTGCGCGGCCCCAACTCGCCGCCCATCTCGTCTCCCACGCAACAAAACACCTTCTTTCCGCCGCCCAGGCGCTCCGCGTCGAAGCGAAGATTCTTTTCGCTTTCGCAGACGCTATCCAGGACGTCTAGCATCGCGTCGCGGTCTTCGCGATCGAGTGCGGGCACGGGCGTAGACGGGCGACCAGCGCCGAGATCAGCGGCTGCGAGTTTCTCGCCCAGCACGACTGTCGCTGCGGACATCGACTATGCAAGTCTACCCGTGCATCAGCTCAATGCTGTGAAGTGCAGGGAGCCGATCAGGCGGAGCCAGGTGGCAAGCGACATGGACGTCTGCCCCGAGTGCAAGAAGGCGCTTGTGGATATGCGGAGCATGCTCGAGCGGTACGTTCTATCTTCGCATAAAAATTACTGGTGACGAAGCTGAGTTACTGCAGATACGACAAGTCAGGTTCTATCCGCGGAACCACGGCCTTCGAGCAGTTCCTCCGCTTCGGCGACGACAGGAACTACACGGCCGATGGCGACGTGACGATCCCCGTGCGCGACAGCGTAGCCGGCGAGCACGGCGCCATGCAGGCCATCGTGCTCGGTCACGCGTCCGAGTCGCCCAACTTAAGGGAAAGAGGTGGAACTTGGGGTGATGTCGATGCGGAGACGCTGAGTGATCACCACGTTAATCACGTGAGCCATCCGAAAGGTCCCCGACGCGCCAGGATCGTGGGGCAGGCCATCGATGGGCATCCGAGCGAGGCGGGCTTTTTGGTCGAAGGCGGGACGAACGGTTTGGGGTATTGGAAGGGGGATGATGTGAGCAGCCTGGCTACCAGCCGAGTGTTTGCTGGCATATAACGCGTCGTGCGTGCATTCTACGTGTGTGCGAGATGAAGACGTTTCGTGGAAAGGGTGCTGCTAGTTTGTAGATTGCGTGAAGCGTATGTGATAGCGTTCCGCAGATTTCCTTTGTTGCTTGAAGTTCTGTGCGAAGACAATGGGTGGGCATGTAAACCCAGTTAGCGAAACTGAGAAGTTAAAAGAAGAAAATAGCCAGCCTGTAGGTGTTCGCCAAAGGTTGCCAGCAGGATGAGTGGTCCGATAGGCTACGATGAGAAAACCACCCAGGTACGTAATGGAAAACTCAAACTCGCAGTTGCTTGTATGACCGGGAATGCAGGGTTGAATCAAGCATGGTGTTGACGCTACCTAGATACACGAATACGTACATCATCGCAATTTCCGGCCCCCACATGATGACTCTCAGCCCTGGGGATTACTGTGTGTTCGTTCATACCCTTTCTGTGGATCGTTGTGATATCCACCAATGGTCGACATGGTATCCTCGTTTTTCTTGTGGAGCTGGTTGATTACTCACGTTTACACACGTCGCTTAATCCCTGCGGATGGCGCCAGCCCCTTGCATCCCTTACCAAACCGGAGTCTTAGCACCCCCAGAATTGCGGCCGCAATCTTTTGCATGGCTGGTCCAAGATTAGACCTGATCCTACACCCACTTCAACTTTCCGTTCAAACCATCTGCCTTTCCAATTCGCCAGATTCCACATGACGCTGGGCCAGCTGACCAAAGCTAGCGACTCCCTCGGCTGACCGCTGATGCTCAACCTTACTGAACGCGGATGCTCAAAATAATCTTCAGCTGTGAAGCTCGCAGCCTGACCTGCCCACAAAGAATAATTTAAATATGCAAAGGGTTAACCTGCTTCCACCAGGCAGGAGACGAAGCTTTCTCTTTGTCTGCCAAATCCGCCCATCACCAAGATCTGGAGTGCCTTCAATTCTCAACCCATGAAGCTACTCCAATATCTGCTGCCTATAGCAGCAGTCTCTTGCGCTGCTGAAGCAGCGATCATAAGACGGGCCGATCCTCTTGCGAAAGGTGCGCCCAAGTCTGCGTATTGGCCTGTTCCGCCTGTGCCGAAAGGACCCACCAAGCCGTACGTTTTCGGCCATGTCTCTATCGAAGTTTTAGCTCACCCAGTCCTACCACAGTGTTGCTCCCACAGGCCCTGCTGCTGTCAATCGCAATGCATCCTACGACCCCAGTGACATTGAACTGGCAAAGCCCATCAAAGTCGAAGCGGAGTTCAAGGTTGCTGCCGCCTGCTCCGGCCCCGTGACCAGCAACCCTACGGGTTTCTGGATGGACCAGCAAGATCACACTGGAAACGCTCGTGGCTATGCTCCATTCTTGGTATATTTCATCGAAAGCTTTGGCATATTGCCCAGGGACTGACCAATGCAGGGCACTTTCTACAACTACAGAACATACCGCAATGTCCAGAGAGATTATGATGCCAAGGGCGACGGCACCGGTGACCAGACAGCCGCTATTCAAAATGCACTCAATGATAATAGCCAAAATGGAAACCGGTACAAGGGTCCGCTCGCTGCGCAGCCTGCACATGTGTTTATCCCGGGTGGCACGTACCAGCTAGGCTCGAAACTCGACTTGCGGAAAGGCACCATCATTATGGGAGATCCTAACAATCCTCCGGTGTTGAAGGCTGCGCCTGGTTTCTCTGGTGATGTGCTCATCGATGGTTACGATGCTGCGAGTTCACCTGAGACGTCTTTCATGACTCAATTGCGCAATGTTGTCATTGAGTGAGTATCCTCCTAGGTCGTCCAGAGAAATTGCAAGATAACAGTTGTAGTACCACAGCTCTTTCACCAAGCAAGAAGATCAGCGCCCTTCGTTGGGGAGTAGCCCAAGGCTGCGCTTTAGGCAACGTCAAAATCAATATGCCCTCCAGCTCCACCGGCCATACTGGTATTTGGTTAGAAGCCGGGTCCACGATTGCAGTGACGGACGTGCAAATCACAGGTGGAGCCATCGGCATACAGAACACCAACCAACAAGTTATTTTCAAGAACATCTACTTCAAATACTGCACGACGGCATACGTCGCACCTGGCGGATTTAACTCACTGCTGCAAGGCGTCACGTTCGATACCTGTGGTGTTGGAATCGACGCCACAGTCGACCCCAGGGGCCACGGCGAGGTTATTCTTCTTGACTCCGAGAGCAAGAATTCAGGAAACACGGTCGTATTTCGGGACTCGTCGAATGACCCAGGAGATCGCAACAACCAAATCGTGATCCAGAATCTCAAACACGATACTAATAACCCGATAGCAGTGAAGTCAAGCGGCCAGGTTGTGCTCGCGGCGCAACCGACAGTCACAACTTGGGTCTGGGGTAACGCCTCTCCAGGACAATACCAAACAGGTGTTACGTACGCGAACTCGCGACCCCAGAGCCTCCTTGATTCTTCCGGCAAATTCTTCATGAAGGATGCACCGACGTTTTCGGGTTACGCGAAGGACCAGATTGTCAACGTCAAGGACGCAGGATTTGATGTAAAGGGCGACGGGAGGTCCGATGATTCTGCAGCGCTGAACGCGATTCTGCTACAGAATGCTGCCAACTGCAAGATAACGTAAGCCAACAGTGCCTAATTCATGTTGAAGACGTGCAACCCTAACAAATCACAGATACTTCCCTTACGGCGTATATGTCGTTCTTTCCACCCTATTCATCCCACCCGGAAGTCGCATTGTCGGCGAAGCCTGGCCCGTCATCAGTGGAGCAGGCGACAAGTTCAGAGACGCCAACAACCCTGTTCCCGTTGTCAAAGTCGGCAATGCCAACGATGTCGGTGTCGCTCAGATTTCAGACATGCGCTTCACAGTCGCAGAGCCGCTGGCTGGAGCAAAGATCATGGAGTGGAACATGGCCGGCGCATCTAACGGAGACGTCGGAATCTGGAACTCGATCGTGAACATCGGTGGCATGCGTGATTCTACGGTGTCAGCCTCGTGCCAGTCTCAAAATCCTTGTCAGGCAGCGCACACGGGCGTGCATCTGACGGCGAGTAGCTCGGTGTATGTGCAGAACTGTACGTTGTTCCAATCTTTCCGTATCTGTCCATGTGCTGATCGATCGCAACAGTATGGGTCTGGACGGCGGACCATGACGAAGACGGCACACCAGGCAACCTGATCATCTCAACTGGCCGCGGTATCCTCATCGAGGCCACAAAAGCAACGTGGCTGGTGGGCAGTGGCTCAGAGCACCACTGGCTCTACGGATACAACTTCAACAACGCCCGAAATGTCTATGCTGGTCTGCTACAAGTCGAGTCGCCCTACATGCAGGGTCGCGGCGCTGTCCAAGTCGCACCAGCACCATGGACTGCACGCAATGGCGACCCCGACTTCAGCTGGTGCTCCGGGGGCGACGGGTACTGCCGCAGCTCCGTCGGCATCAACGTGCAAAACTCGCAGAATATCAACTTGTACTCATCTTCGACATGGGCGTTCTTCGACGGGCCGTGGGATGGGCAATACGATGGAAAATTCCAATGCGCCAATAATGACTGTCAGGAGAATATGAATCGTGTGGCTGGCAGTACAAGTGCATTGACGTGGTATGGGGTCAATACCAGGTATGGGAAAACGATGATATTGGATGGGAAGGCCAACCCGCAGATGCTAAACAATCCCGGGGGTTGGGGTGGAAACTTGGTGGCGTATCGACAGTTTGCATAGAAAAATCGGGTGATGCTTTGGTCGAATTGGACTGGAGAAGGCCGTCAGATGCATTACCAGATACGGCTGGTAATTTGACCCAAAAGAAAACCCATGCTTCACACTTGTATGAGATCCCCTGCGTGACACAGCACAAAGTTAACGAGCATCGCCCTCGCCCCAAGATAAAGGTCTTAGATATGGAACACTTCCACAGGGCGTGACTGCACTGGATGGAACCCCGCAAGTCGTAGTCGCGCCTGTTTAACCCAGTCCAACACGCTCGTTCTCCGCGCAAAAATCGTCGCCACAACGACGGTGATCAGGGTAGCACATTGATCCAGATCGGAGAGACTAGCGCCTGTCCGCGGGAATACAGATGTATGCGTGGCCCTGAGACCAACAAGAAAAGCAACCTGCAAGAGTACGAACACTGTCACCCTTTCAAACCGTGGGCGTTTCTCCTCGACCCGGTACGGATGGCGATCCATCAGCCTTTCTACCTTAACGCAAGAGTGTAAGATGTTCAAAAACAGGAGGAAAGCGAATAATGGGCCCCGTACCATTTGCATCGTGAAAAACATGCTGTATAGTCGCCGTGCACCAACATGATCTAAGCTTAAGGATTTCGGTAAGTGCTGAATGTGGCGCAAAACGACACGAGTCGAATGTTACTAGTGGATTGAGCTCAGACTCATGCCGCTTGGGCTTCGGCGAATGGATTTCCCTGCGCTATTATCGTCAAAGACTTTCCAGTCAAGGCTCGATATAAGAAACTAGGTACTGCTAGTATGAGGCTGTCACTGGTATCACCAGCCTTTTTTGTCCAATTTCAAGGCTGAATCGAATCTTTTCACATGAAAATGAAGATCTCCATCCCGATTGCCCTGGCTGCCACGTGGAGCTGTGCAGTACCCAGTGCACAAGCGTTCCAGGAAACACTTGCGGCCGAACAACTCCTAGGCTCGCACTTCGGTGTTCCTACCATCCCAGCGACCTACGACTACATCATCCTCGGCGGCGGTACCGCTGGTCTTGCTTTGGCACGCAGACTTGCTGCCGACTCAAGGTACACTGTTGCAGTTGTGAATGCCGGCGATTTTGCCGAATTCGCCAATGGCAACTATTCCCAGATTCCGGCATTTGCTTCGGTGTTTGGTGGTTCAGATCCTGCTTTGAAGACCCCGTTGTTGGACTGGGGCCAATACACCTCGCCTCAAAGTGTGAGTCCAAAATCGACCTCTGCCAAAGCAAAGCGTAGAACTATGTTAATTCAAGTGTGATTGAAAAGCAACTCAATGGAAGGAGGATATTCTACCCCACAGGCAAATTCCTGTGTGGTGCAAGCTCCCGTAATTATTTGTGGTTTCCAAGAGCTCACGCGGGAGCTTTGAAAAAGTGGGCAGAACTGACTGGAGACAACTCTTTTCTGTTTGCGAACCTGTTGCCTTACTACAAGAAAGTCAGTACATTCACGCCGCCTAATAAGAGGACTCGAATTGCGAATGCTACTACACCCCATGACGCCTCAGTATGGTCGACCAGCGGTCCAGTCCAAGCAAGTTACCCAAATTGAGCCAACCCCATCTCGTCCTGGATCGAGCTAGGGCTCAAAGCACTGGGTCTCAAGGCTCTTACCGGTGGTCTGGCTGACGGAAATATCTGGTGTTACGGTTACCCAGCATCGACTATCGACCCGACGCAAGAATCGAGATCATCGTCTTCGACGTCCTATCTTCGCGAAGCGCTCAAGAAGACCATGAGCCTGAACGTTTGCAAGAACACACTAGCCAAGAAGATTATATTCGACGGTTCGAAGAAAGCCACTGGTGCTGTTGTTGAAGCTGGTGGTGTTGAATTTACTCTCAGTGCAAACAGAGAGGCCATCGTCTCAGCTGGATTTGCCCGATTCCCGCAACTTCTTATGGTATCTGGAGTCGGCCCAGCCTCTACATTGCAAAGTTTTGGAATCCAAGTAGTATCGGACCTTCCCGGCGTCGGCCAGAACATGTGGGATCATGCTCTCGTATCTCCATCATACCAGGTGAAGGTGCTTATACACAATGCTTTCTCCGATCCGGCTGTCATCGTTGGGGCCATAAATTCCTAGCCTCACTGGTCTGCTTACTAATAACGGAGGCGACATTCTTGCTTTCGACCGGTTCACGAATGGTGCCATCTCCAAGGCCACGAACGATTCCATCACAGCGTTCTCCAACGATTGGCCGTCGATCATGTTCATGTTTCTGGACGCTTACCTCGGCTACAACGAGAACTCAGGAACAGGCCCCGCTGGAAACTACGCCTCCCCCATGGTTGCAATCACTGCTCCCTTCTCGCGTGGGAATATCACCATCAGTTTTACGGACACCAACGACAACCCCATCGTGTCGCCCAACTGGCTGTCGGATCCACGGGACCAGGAACAGGTTTTGGCAGCTTTCAAGCGTTCCCGCCAGGTGTTTACCCAAAAGGAAACGAAACCTGTGGTCATCGGCGACGAAGTGTTCCCAGGTCTAGACGTTGCAACTGATGCTCAGATTCTGGCTGTCTTGAAGAAGCAAGTCTTTTCCGCCTATCACGGTAGCTGCACAAACGCAATGGGTCCGCAGAGCAACAAGATGTCAGTTGTGGATACCAAGGGACGGGTCTATGGGGTCTCCAAATTGCGAGTGGTTGACGCGTCGATTTTCCCTGTACTCCCACCGGGTGCACCGCAGCACACCGTGTATGCGCTTGCTGAGAAGATCGCGAACGACATCTTGACTGGCTCGTGAAGACCTAGGGGGATCATGATATGGAGTAGTACTAATATTCGAATATTAATAGAAGCATCAGTTTCACTGTAGAATGTATGAGCAACCTTTTTCACAACACCATATCTGATTGCGACGATCGTGATGCTTCTGCCTACCCTTTACCAGAACGTCTGATTTTCCACCCAAATCACATGAGCTTATCATCAGCATATTTCACCCTGACCCCATTGCTCCTGTCAGAAGTTTTTCCCGTGAGGCAATCTTGCTCAATCTCGATGTCCCTCTCGTACAGAGTGTCATGTAGAATGAAGTCGTTTCGTCGGAAGAAAACCGCGAAGCCAATGTACAAGGTTATCATAGCGGTACTTCATAGCACAAGAATCAGAACTACAGAATCGAATAGACATAGGATGGAACTCACTTCAGGCCTATACACATACGACTTCCTCGACCAAAGGGTAGAAAATACCGGTTCATGCGTTCAAGATTGGGTCCCTGGGAGAGCCAACGCTCCGGTCGAAAGAGGTGCGGATCTTCAAAAATTGTAGGGTCAAGAAGTATGTCACGAAGTGTCATTCCTACCGCAGTCTAAATCTCATCAGCGATAGAAATGGCCTGGGATTACAGTATACTGTACGCCTGGTGGAATGGTCCAATCCTTATAGTGCAAAGGATCGCGCGGTGACACAACTGGCAACCTCGAAGTCTGTACGGCGGAAATTCGCAAGCACTCTTTGATTATAGCCGTCTAGATACCATCATCAATCTTTTTCAATTTACGAAGAAGGGTCTCTACAACTCACCAACCACGGTAGCTGCTCCAGCTCGTGCCATGAAGCCTTGGTATCCGGCTCTGGCATGACTTGAAGAAGTTCCTTTTGGAGCCGAGGTAGGACTTCTGTCCTATTGGAGAGGACGTAGAATACTCCATTGGTAAGGATTCTCGCGGTAGTTCATTGCCGGCTACCAGCAACACAAAACCCTCTTGTGATATACGCTCAGGCTGTTTCTCACGTTCGTCTAGTCCAGAAGATGATAGAATAGTTTTATACAGCTCCGGATGTGCCGAAATCGTCTGCTTCCCTGCTGTATCCTGTGACAGCTGTTCAGCTACTTCGGTTGGCTGGCGTAACATGTCCTGACATGAGCACGTCAGTCCATGATCTCTGATGATTCATTCCCACGGCAGACTCTTACTCTCCTTAATTTAACCAACCTTGAGACCTCTGGTGTCAATATCTTCAAGACCCACATTGGTAGCCTACTCGCCAGGGGTATAAACCATGTAAATTGCTTGGCAAATGGTGTTGACGTAGCTACGGCGTCGACTGTCCCCGCCCAAGCTCGAGCCTTCTGCTCGTCCTTGAGCAGGTCCGTGCCATTTCCAATTCCAAGAAAGCTGTCAGCGAGGGAGTCGAGATTCATAGCCAACCAGTTGAGATGTAACTCGGCAAAACCTTGGCGCTGGATCTGTTGGTGGACATTCTGTAGCATCAACTCGACTTTACTGTAAATCGTCGCAGTCATAGAGGAGACGGCGGCTTTGGAGAAAAGAGGGGACATGGAAGCCCGACGCTTGCGATGAACATCGTGGAGCGAGGTACCGAAGCCAGCGCTTCCAACGGTACGTACTCAGTACTGCCAAGCAATTGAACTGTACTTTCGCCGTAGTGGCACGGTCCATATAGAAACCTTCTTAGTATAAAAAGACTGTAGAAAGAACCGTGCTACTAGGCAAGAGTACGGTTCAATTGCTTGGCAGTACTAAGTACGTACCGTTGGAAGCGCTGACCGAAGCCTTTTCATGTCAACGTCACTGTTATCAGGGAACAGAGGAAATATGTCGCACCTGATCCTGGAGCGCCGGCCATCAAAGCGGCTGGTGTATACTTATTGCGAATGCCCTGTAGGTGAGTACGTCAGTATCAGAGATTGGTATTGCGCTGATCAGTCTGCGTCCGTCAAGATACTTACACGAGCCGGCATAACATACAACGTATCAACCCACGTAGATTCATCGACATGTAATTCTTCCGGATTTATTCGAACAATGGGTCCTTGAATCATGTAAGCTTATAAGAAGGTTCGAAATTAACACGTGATGGGTCACACAGTACCATAGATCTTGTGAAGCCGCGTCAACTCGTGAAAGAAAGTACCAGGACGGTACAGTCGCAAGTCGAAGTAAGCTTCGTACCATTTCGTTGCTGCAGCAAATCTAGGTCCTGGAAACTTGGCCAAAGGATGAAAATACAGCCGATATATGATTTTGAGAGTCTGATAGAAGAGAAAGGCTGAAGCGAGCGATAGCCATAGCAAAGCCATGATCGATAGACAACGATTATGTCCCGGGGGACACACTCAACACAGATTGTCGCGATGTCGCACTAGAAATTCCATCTGCGTATCATACATGAACTTGAGAAACGTGCAACCAGAGCGCATCTCGTCATCGGCTACACCGAGACCAATAAGGAACAAGCGACGTAGCTATCGAAACGTGACCGTAGCCTTACCTAAGAAGGTAATAAGAACTTGCCCCGAAGACCCCTACGCTACGCGACAAACTCCACCATGACATACAGGTAATCATCAGTAGTAGAACAATCTTACTCACGGGTAACGTCGCCTGTTACCTGTTACATGTGAGATCGTGATACATTCCCAGCTCCGCCACGCTCAACAACGACTTTGGGACTACCGCATAATCTGGTGTACAAGGCCCGATTAAGAGGGCAGCATCAACCGATCGAGTACTAATGTTAGTTGATTTGCCCACTTTCAGCTAAAACTTAGAATCTGATTGGCTAATCTGCCCTCCTAACCGGGTCTAGCATGCGCGTTTTACACCAGATTATGCGGTACCACGTTATCTCTGTGCCTGGGCAACATGTCGCACGGACCTTTCAATGACCAATTGCAGGGGTAGCATTATCCCTGCTAGATCACGGATTGACACCGAAATGCGTACCGCCTAGTGCCGGTGGAGTACCCATTAGCGGACGTAGGATTCCAGCTGTGGAGGTGAGCGCTTTGTTTAGTAGTTTTTGCGAACACACTACGTGGCGCGTAACGGTAGTGGACTTGTAATTGCTTCTAGGCTTGGTATCAGCGAGACTGTGGACTGTGATGGCTGATGTCGAAGACTCGGTACGTCCATGTAGTTACACAGCGTTTCAGATGGCAGTTTTTGACGAAATATTAGTCCGAACAGAATCGTCTGGGTAAGCAGCCAGTCTTCCGTGGCTATGGAAGACTAGTAATTTATGAAACAAGAGCTGGGTCTGACGACTGCTAGACCCCCAACACCAAATGTGGGTCTTGACCTTCAACGGCAAGCTCCACACCACGCCTCTTCCGCCCAACCCAACCGCAATTCTAGATGTCGGTACGGGCACGGGTATCTGGGCTTAAACTATCGCGAACGCATTTCTAACCACTCAAGTCACGGCTACTGACCTTGTCCTCCCCCCAAAGAAAAATGATGCCCCACCAAACTTGCATTACATTCAACACAACGCCGATGATCCAAAGTGGGACTTGTTCGAGGAGGGTCAGTTCGACCTCATCCATGCCCGAATGGTGACGTCTGGGATCCACGACTGGCCTTCATTTCGTGAGAAGTGCTTTAGGCACCTGAAACCGGGTGGAACTGTTGAGATCCTAGATCTATCCCACCCATTGCGCGCTGCAGAGGATGCATTCGACTCCATAGAGTCCTCTGCGTTGATCAAGTTCGTACATTTAGCAGGTGCGAGTTGGCGTCAGGATGGGCTGGATTATCGCGTAACGGGCAAGCAGGTCGCAGGACTCACGAGTGTAGGCTTCGAGGAAGTGAAAGAGGAGACATTTCGCTGGCCGATTGGGGATTGGCCGGAGGATGTTCGCGAAAAAAAGATGGGACATTTGGCACGGAGTAACGTGGAGAAGTTCCTGACTTTGGCCGGGAAACACATATTAATGAACAAGGGCTTCATGACTGAGGAGGCGGCCGAAGAAGCCATTGAAGCGGCAAAAGAAGACCTGAAAAGGACAAATGAGAGGAAGTATTACTATGTCATGTAAGTTTTCCTGTCGTGACATAAACACTCGAACTCTTCTGCATGTTCAGCATATACTCACAAAAGCTTAGGAAGGTTCACACGGCACTTAGGCCACAAGCATAAGATCCAACCCTTTATGCCTTTTTTCCTAAGGATAAACTTTGCTTTTGTTCGAGTTTTATAGTTACAAAACACTTCCTGCACGATTTCGGTTCAATAAAAAGTCAAACCCGAGTGACACTGAAAGTAGATCTATGATGTCTCTAAGTGAAGAGATGTACCGGTTAACGTGGATGGCGTCCTTTTAAGCCTTAAGATTACCAGTTAACTTTATCGTTATCTAATGCCTAGCATCCTCCACATTTCCATGACAGGGCACAACTGATTGACCATCGATTAAACCGTCGTATTAGCTGCAGCGTGGGGAACCTCCTATGTTATTGGTAGTGCGACATTCCCTTTTGCGTTGGTCATTTATCGATATTGTATTCACATTGAAGTGGAGTTAACAGTTGCGGGAGTAGAGGAGTCGACACTCGACACTGATACTGAGCGAGATGTGCGACGGGGTATGTTGTTCTGAGATTTCTTTTGTAATTCAAGATATAAATTCACATAAAACATTACCACTACACAATCTCACTTGCCCGCTGGCTTCTTGGTAAAGTTTTCACAGTCGCGGTTATGGTGGGTGGATATAAACCCAACTCAAACTCGTCGTTATCGGCGTTTTGGCTGTTGATTGTTGTGTTGACGACCTTATGGATGTTGCTTTTTGAATTCCCTGAGGGGAGAAGGTCTTCGCTCCTATCCGTGCTGGTGTGCTTCTCCTTCCCATTTAGCGTCCTGTATTGACTGCTAGTATTGCCAGTGCTGTTGCTTGGTTGGGACGAGACTTTATTCGTTCTGCGGGTGGTTATATGACGGATGCCTTTAAAGACCTTAACGGAGATGATACGCACCAGGAAAGGCAAGCAGCAGGATATGGTTGCGAGTGGAAGTTCGGCGAAAACCTAGATGGAAGCGTGGTAGTCGGTGACTGTAGAGATATTATGTCAGCAACGTGATACTTCGCTGGTGCGATGGCAGTTTATAGAGAATATACTGCTAATGTCATTGAAATTGAATGATGCTGTGCCGGCCGCGCGGATGGTGCTTGCTATATATGCTCTTTTGGAGGGTTAGCGATTTGCACTATTTATTCCACAAGACTGATTGGGAACACTTACAGAGCGCCACACAAGAATGATGCGCTAACTAAGATCTTCTGTGTGCGAGGTAACTATAGTTTAAGTACTGGTACTACAGGAACCGCCAAGATGAGCTAGTTAATGATGAAGTTGGAGATTGAGTTTTCCTAGAGGAAAGGAATGATTTCGATGTAGTGCCCGGGCAGCTCTGGTTGCCACACTTTTCTGATTGGCGTGCATTGGAAGATTCCCACTAGAAGAACTCTAATACCCCACCTACAAGATAATGCAAGGAGGATGTAGATGTAAATCTTGATTGTTTTGAGGTGGCCGAAGATCCTTGAGTACGAAAAGAGGATGGAGGTCTTGATTAGAATGACAACGATCGTATAGCTGTGCTTAGGCCAGTATATCATCTTGGTTGTAGTCTTAGAATTTGTGAATGGTTTGGAGGGTTAAAGCTGACCTTTAACAACTATGTTATCCTCTTGGGATGTAGCGTAAGATCTTGAATGCCCTATCCTTCTCCACCTTTGAAAGCGACTTGAAATGATTCTAGCGAAAGTTTAGAGACGATGCTACGCTGCGTATGTAGCTAAGTGGGTTAAGAGAAGGGATACATACGCAAATATTGGCTAATGAGCTGAAGGATCAAGAAAAGCACGACTGCTACGAGCACATAGTCATCCTTGCCTATACCTCCTCTTCCTCGCACGTAGAAACGGACGCCAGACAGTGATATGGCTAAGAAGCTGAAGACGGTGGTCACAACTACGGCATTCACGGCGAGGCGGGAAATGCCCGTAGACAGAATCTCGGGGCGCTGTGGAGGAGAGGGCATGGCGAACGATCGACTAGCTCGTGAAAGATGGTGAGGCTGATTGCATAGCAGACTTCGTGGTAGTCACTGTTATACCAAAGCAAGCCTTGGACAGAAGAGGCGGGCAAGCACTCGGAGTGTGCAGTCAAGTCCCCGCGGCCACCCTATCCATCCCTCAACCAAGAAGATCCCGACTTCATCGCAAAGGACCTGAGCGACGATGCTGCCTCTGTCGAGATAATTCTTCGTAAGCTCGTCGAAGAAGAGAGCAAGACAGTTGTCGTGGTCATGCACTCGTATGGCGGTCTTGTCGGCGCAGAAGCCGTGCCAGAGGAGCTCACCCTGAAGGATCGCAAGGAGAAAACGCTAGCTGGGGGTGTGTCACATCTCTTTTACTTTGCAGCATTCGTCATGCCACCAGGACAGTCAGTCATCAAGACCGTGGGGCCGTCTCCCGATCACGATGTCTACGATGGGAGGTTCAAGATGCGCGATCCACTTGCGACAATGTACAGCGACTTGCCCAAGGAGGAAGCAGAATACTGGGCTGCTAAAGTGATTACACAGAGCGCTGCAGTCATGGATACCGTTATGAAGAGGTGTGCATGGAGTTATGTGCCCTCGACATATGTGGTGTGTACGGCTGACAAGGCTGTCCCACCGCCAGTGCAAGACATGTTTGCGGGCATGGCGGGAGCCGTTAAGAAGGAAATCAAGTCCGGTCACTCAGCTTTCCTGAGCAAGCCAGAGGAAGTCATCGCGCTGATTGAGATCGCGCACTAGGTAGCGGCACCAACGGGCTCGGCAGATGACAATAGATAAATGCAGGGGCCGGGTTTGCCGTCAGCGCTTATCAATTCAGCCCTGCTTACTCGCGTATTTGCTTGCGTGCCAGGTTCACCCAAAGTGGAAGTGAAATCCATAGTGCTTTCAGTCATTCCATGAGGATTCTTCGTACGAACGGCGTAGTCGAAAATTGTGTGAGGCTTTGCCTTTTCAAAACGTTTCGAGGCCAAAGCGATTGGAGCTTTTCGATTTTCCGTGCTGCGGTTCCGCCACAGCCGAGCTTAAGCGATGATACTGAGATGAAGATCACATTGAGTGATCATGCAGCCGAAGGGCTCACTCAGTTCATGCCGTGTTCGACTCCACTCCAATCAAGATCAACCGTCATAGTGGGGGTGTCGCCAAACATCGATAACGGACGTACCCGTTCAGTATCCCGTGTCAGACGTGTACCCCAGACCCAGAAGCACATGCAAGCTTGGACCGACGCTAACTCGGCTTGTGGAGCTTTTGTAATCCGGCGGTTGGGAAATCAATCATGACATGCTACGCCGCTACGCCGCTGGATCCACCTCTGGCACGTACCTATCATTCGCCCCCAGTCGTCCAGTAGATGTTGGAAGGCGTGTTCGAACCGCGGAGTCCGACGGTAGTTCGCAGTTTATTACGCACGTAATTGCTGATTCGCCTTCATCCCTGGGCAAAATGGTTACTACTCACCATAGGTGTAATTCAGCAAAAAAAAGGCGCGAGTCAAGCTCCGTCTAGAAGGTTATTTTTGCGGAAGGTGCATGTTCAAACCAATACAAACCACGCGTGTAGATACCAAATACGATACTTCGCGAGCTTGGGGAAGCCGCGGCACGCGTGTAGATACACAGTATGGATTCGTGATGGCGCAGGCGCCGGCATTCTCATGCTCAAACAAGCCCGACTGTATCTCTGACAAACAGTTCGCTCGCGGGTCTCTATGTAAAGGTCATTTCCAGCTTACATGACTAGTTAAATAATGCCTTGATAAACGCGACAGAGCAGACCCCATATTGGCAACTTCGCTACTTCAGTGTTCTCTAATCAATTACTACGCAACACGATCCAACATGGCAGGCATCGAGGTCAAGATTGACACGCGCCTAATGCGGTATACTGGAGACGCACTGGTACGTTACTCACTTCAGCTCTATTCATTGATACAAAAATGCCCGCTCAGATGTTCGCAATTCCTATTCAACACTCGCTCAACTGACACTGTCACAGGCTGCCCTGAAACACAGCGGCGTGGAAGAAAACCTTCGATCTCATGACCAGTGCGAAGATAGCGATCCTTCCGTGGCAAAATCAGGCATCAAGTTCTTCAAACTCCCCGGAAGAGTGTGGACTCAAAGCGAACACATCCCATGCGCTCCACGTTTAGGAAATGCGCGGCACATTGGGAAATATGCACTTACCTCCGAGGTTGCCCCATGGGTCATGAAAGCACTGTCCGCCTACAAACCGTCGGCCGATGTGCTGGAGCTGATTAGGCCCTTTGCACAACACTTCCACGATACAATTGAGCAGGAGCGAGCGACGACATTTGGACTCCATGATATCGATGCAATTGAGCTGACGTATCAGTGCACATTGGAGATCGGTGCTGCAATTCTGCTGGCTGCAGACAAGACTGATGACCCTGTGCAACTCGACGCCCGAATGCATGCTTCAAACGCAGGAGGAGATGACCACTTCACACCGTGGGGCCATCTTCTTACCGGCTTGGAGTGCGATCCACCTATCATTGTCCAGTTCCCTTTTTACCTCTTGATGTGCCAATCGTTTACCTTGGAGCCGATTACCCTCCGAGAGGACTATGTGTATACTGCTTTGACGGGTGTTGACTGGGTAAGATTCTATTTACCCTTCTTACCTCCGCTTTTACCCTCGCTCTTACCCTCGCTCTTACCATGACGGTGGATACAGCGAGAGAGGTACTTCCAGAGTATGACTAACCAAACACATTGCACAGGCCAAAGGTCAAGGCAAATTCAGTCGCCGATTCGAAGCCTTTGAAAAGATTGCCCGCGCATCTGTTCCCACGTTGGATGACAGCAAGTCCGGTGAGGACCGCTCCTTCTGGCGCCTGGCCCTGGGCTACCTCCTCGCCATGAATGGTACAGAGAATGCGCGCGATTTCAAAACGCCGCGAAAAGCGGCCATCGAACATGGTCTCTCGCACGACCTAGTCATCATCGCTCGCTCATTCGACACCATTGGATCAGCGTATATGAGTCGTGACGGTGCAGCGTTCCTGGATGATGCAGGCATGGACTCGATACTTGGCTCGGCTGTGCCTAACGATATCATGGACTTGCACACGGACATCTTCACGGGCGAGACGAGGAACCTGCTGAGATTGCTATATCCGAGCGGTCTGAGCATCGACCAGGCTATGCAGACCACTTCGACTATCTTGTCGTCGATGTTGTGTGAGATATTCAGAGGGCATCACAGGGCGAGGTTGCATAATCGCGAGGATGGGCGCATTTCGTCAACATCGCCACCATACAGCTTCAGCCGTGCCAGGCATCGACGCATATTCGAGACCCTGGAGCTTTACATCAGGAAATACCCGCACTTCTGGGAATGGTAGGCCGCCCGCAAATCATCTCCACTCGAGCTTCAGCACTAATGACAATAGGACCTGGGACATCTACCATCAAGCAAAAGCACAAGTGACTTCCGCGGGCCTCGCCGAGCCCCTCGTCTGTGGGCTCAAGCGTGCCATAACGCGTGATCACCTCCCAGCCTCAGAGCCCAACAAGTTCCTCCACCTCTGGAACGACATGATCGAAGACGGTTCCGCGCAACTATCCAAGGCTAAACCTCTCGGTGTTTCGGAAGATCTCGCCCCAGTGGTTCGCGAGCTCCATGACCTTTGGCATGCGCAGCTACTCAAAGCCGATAAAGCGCCGGGATGGGGTCACGAATTCGATCACCGAAGTGACATGTTGCTGCAGGAGGCTGGCATAATCCTGGAAGGAAGAGGTGGCGTTGTAGATGACACCTACCGGTTCACGATTGCGTACGGCCGCCTGAGTATGAGCTTGCCTTATGTGGCGTATCATACTGTCGATGCCATTATCATGGCTTTCGGAGCGATCTCCGGTGAAGGGCTCCCAGCGCCGAAGACACCATGAGGATAACAGGGGGCTTCTGCGTGGATGTTTATTTGCATGATTCTATGGGTTGTGATTGATAAAACGTAAATGTTTTAGACGGCAATGTTCAACGTGCATTAAGTAGTACCATCCTGCCCCCGAGACTTTGACCAATATGAAGCAAAATTTCATTCGTAGTAGTTGCGCGTGCCACCAGCAGGATGATTTTGGAAAACGTCCGTCCTCACATCGCTCTCTCAACCTCAGTCTCATCTTATTATGATCACCTGCCATACGTCATAGCATAGTATTCGCAGTATCTTGATCCGGTTCGTTACGGCGCATGCCTCAGAGGCTCGTTTCGTCGTAACAGCTGGTTGAACTGACTGCGCCTTATTGATAGCTCTACAGCAAAGCTGCAACCCGACACCCCAGTAGACCGATTGGACGCTGTGCACCCGGCCCGAACCGCCCTTGGCAAAGTCGTGTCGCTGAGCATCTATTTGTCTTCCAAGCGCACGACTGAATGGCTTTTCGGGCACTTGTGATACTGTCATGCATGATACTCCAGTTATCGCTCAACCCCAGGCGAAAAAAATGTCTGCGAAGGCAAAATCGCAAGTCGTCTATTACACCGACCTTCAGCGCACACATTATCCAGGCCGCTTGCAATTGGCAGCAATCCTGCTATGCTTGGTCCTCTGTATGTTCCTAGTATGTCACACTTGAATGTCTGTCAAAAGAACCAACCACAATTAACTCCACAAGCATCTCTGGATGTTGTATGTAATGAAAACAACGCTATTCACCTCAACTCCCACTACATCCGAGTGGAGAATCAGACTGCCTTCAAGACTACAATCCTCTCCTTCACGACAGACTCTCACAGCTTAGAGGATATGATCTGGTATGCCTCAGCGAAGCTATTCCCGGTCGCGACTAAGCAATCCATCTGGGGTACAAGCTTCAAGTACTTCCCCGTGAAGGTTGTATATCTCTTCAGCATCCTTAATTTGAGCTTGGAAATTTGGTTTGCGGTAAGGAGTACTCACGTCGAACTTGTAACATTTTGCCAGCTGTCTCGCAGAATAGTGCGACATTCTACACAGCATACCGTGGGTAACGTTCGCGCTCGCTTCGGGCCGGCGTGCTCACACACGTGTCTTGGAGGTGGTGGTATACATTCCAACCTCTTGTGACAAAGCAGAAATCCCTCTGACCATATCAGCTTTCATGTAAACCTTGCGTTCGGCGTAATTGCGGTTAGGGCGATATTAATCGCATTTCCATCGCCCGATTAGAGTGACATTGAGAAGATTCTGCACATGGATATTCCAGGTGTCGTACTTGTTAGTGCTGCAGTGACGTGCCTCACGATGGCGATGAGATGGGCTGAGGCGGAGAAAGCGCACTTGTTATAAGAACATGAGTAGGTTCCATCATATGTAGCATAGACTTCGTGCTTTCGCAATACTATCAAGCGTCCATCACCTCAAAGAATACTTCGACAACCAACTTTGCCCGCTGCTGGTATATTCGCGTTTTTGTAAGTGTTTTCCTCGCTATTTCTAAAAAATCGGCTAACTCTCACAAAAGGCGTATCAGGTACATTTTATTCGTTCTTCCAAGTTACTTCCTCCCAGTACAAGGCGCGTCTGCTATCGTATCTGCAGTTCGAGACGCTGATTCTATTGATTCTCAGCCGGAGTAAGCTGCCTATACATACTTATATCCGAGCATTCTCTGGTATTGTATAACCTTGACCAAACTAGTTACCATCACAGCACCATCGATCTTCATTCCCTCCATGAATTGCAGGTCCGCCATCGGGGCCGCACTACCCACCAAGCCTCCACCAGTTTCCACGGGTGCATTGGTGTTTCGGGATGGTATCCAGGACTATGAGAAACTCGAGAGCATCGCGCACAGCTGAGATTGACCTCTAGCTTGGATTGGATCGGATCGTCAGTACTTTCTTTCTGGGCGACATCATAAAGCACACCGGCACCGGGAAGAGATGTCGATCGATGAGCTCATGAACGTACTAGGACCAGCGGGATCGGCGTCGACAATGGAAGGTATCATCGCTAGATTCTACCTATTGCTTTTGCGTCCGGAGGTGCTGGCGACACTTGCAAACGAAGTAGATTCGGCATTCGAGGATGGTGGCAAGATCGGGCTCGAGAGAGTACGAAGCTTGGAGTGTCTCAACGCTTGCATCGATAAGAGTATGAGGTTGCATCCGCCATTGCAAGAGTATGGCGATTCGTCGGTGGGTGTTGCGTAACTACAGTCCCAGCGCGACAGCACTTCGCCCTCTCTTCAACGATGCGCAACATGCAATTGGCCTTACAAAATCGACCGCACGTAACAAGGCATGAAATAGCATGTGTTAGTGACGGCACAGGGTGCGTTGATAAAAGACGAAATTCGGTCAATCTGTATCATACGGCTACATTCACATGAAACATCATCTTTGCGAAAAACCAAAACGACCAACATCGAGCGCTAGAAAAAATTCACATTCAGGGGGTATCAAAGTCTATCAATCACACACAACGCTGCAAAAGCAATCTACCACTCCAACCGATCATCGCACGTCAACCGAACATCCCCTCGCTCATCGCCCTTCCACACGTCCGCCCCGCTGTTCGCACCAGCGATTATACTCCTCAAATCACTGATCATGCCGCCAGGTCCGGAAGCGAAGACGTCCGTCCGGCCCCGCACGGTGCCCGCAACGAAGTCTTCCACAATCATCTTCAGATCCGGACGCGCCTGCATGTGGTCGAGGTTCAGCTCCGACTTGGTCACGCCGTGCACGCTCAGCGCGGAGCTAACCGACACGGACGACGAGTCTGTAGAGCGGGCGACGGGCGTGATCTCCTTGGTGGGCGAGCACGGCGTCTCGATGGCCTTCTCGCTGACGGTGGGAACGTTGGGCTCGTGGTGATGGTCCTCGGCGGCGCGCGTGACGTAGATGTGCATGCCTGCGCGCAGGTTGCGGCACTTTTGTTTGAGGATGGAGAGCTCGGGTGTGACCCAGTCGATGTCGCCACGGTGCCGGATCACCCACACGAGCGAGATCTTGCGGTCGCGGTTTTGGGGCTTGGAGGCGATGTCCAGGAGGACCGGGAGGACGTAGGTGATGCCGGTTCCGCCGGCGATGCAGAGGATGTTGGAGTCGGAGGCGAGGTCGCGCATTGTTTGTTCGCCGTATGGGCCTTGGAGCACGACTGATAGTCTAGCGTTACCCATCAGGCCTTCGTCAGATTCCTGGGGATCGGAGGCGCGAGCAGCGCGTTTGGCGGAAAGTTCAGCAATCTTACGGGTTTCGCCCCCTTTGGCACGGAAGATGTACGAGTGTCGCTGAGTATCTGCGCCATAGACAGGAAGGCTGAGCGGGGTGAAGGGGTGCGACTGCCAAATGCTGCCTTCGGGGAACATGAGATAGAAGTGTTGACCGACCGCCCAAGCGTCCTGAGGGTGATCGAAATCGAGGCGAACGACGTCTCCATTGGTCTCGTCCTTGAAGAAGGTGATGTCCGCAGGCGCCGCGCGGAAACCCATGTGGCCAGAGGGGAGGAAGTTGTAGTGCAGCAGAGCGGTTCTGCCGAGGCGGATGGCACGGTCGAGCAGCCAGACAACCAGGCCAGGGATCAGGAAAACCTTGAGCTGCTCCCAATGGCCCCAGCATGCGCCGATGTAGACCATGGCTAGCACATAGTGCAGCTTGCGAAACGTCTCATAGCCAGTAGCACGGATACCCCAGGGAGTGGAGAGGACGACAAGGAGTAGGAGCAAGATCATGGCGACTACGCCCCATATCATGTAGAGCTGTTTGATCCATTCAATGCCGACTGTGGGCTGGGGCTGGTACAGTCGGAGTTCCACGATGCACCAGCCAATGGTGTGGACCGACGACTGGAGAAAGATGACGTATC
Organism: Karstenula rhodostoma CBS 690.94; assembly: GCA_010093485.1. NCBI lineage: Eukaryota > Fungi > Ascomycota > Dothideomycetes > Pleosporales > Didymosphaeriaceae > Karstenula > Karstenula rhodostoma. The sequence continues at coordinate 151,005 of MU001518.1, forward strand.
CGAGCCAGCGGTGGAGGAAGTTGAAGCTCTGGTAAGGGAGACCTGTCACGAGAGATAGGATGGACTCGCGGCTTGCGAGCATGACGGAGAGTGGGGTCAAGGCGTAGGCAATGACACCGACGCGATCCGCAAACGGACCCAGGCTGGTTCGTGTGTTGTAGACGCCAGGGTTCTTCTTCACGGGTGTGACCCAGGTGCCCCAGTAGATGCCCACGAACGACCAGATGGTCAGATAGCCGACCAGTGTGACGAGCGTAAGGACCTGAGTGCGCGTGACGCGGCCAAAGAGGGCGCGGCTGGCGTCCGGGAGCAGATACTGGCGCGCATAGGCAGGAGCCGCGGCGGTGAAGCGCTGGAGCGTGTTCGGTCTCTTGTTGACTTGTTCGCCGGCGAATCGACGCGGAAGTGCTACGCCCGACGGATGTGCGCGCAGGAAGTGTCGTCCGATGGCCCAGAGGATGAGGATGCCGGCGATGGTGGCCCAGATGATGGCGGTGTAGTACATGCCAATGTCGTGGGCGGCGTACACCACGTCGAGATAGTTGCAAGAGCCCGCATCGTTGGCACAGGGCACGACACGGTCGGCGTATCCCCAGTGGTGCTCGACGGCAGAGGCTGAGGCTGTATCCTGGATGTGGCGGGCAGCCAGCAGCTTCAGGGCGGCGGCCATGCTGGGAGGGTGGTCAAACGGCTGCGCGAAGACGGACGGCAACTGCTGGAGGGCGGATACGGGCGCGCCATGGTGGTATATAACGTCGCGATGGTGCCGGGGCGGCGAATAATGGCTCTCGTGTTTCGACGGCGAGACTGACAAAGTGCGCGGTGCCAAGCAGCGTCCGGCGGGCGGCAGGCGGGGGCGTTTAGCGGCGTTTGGGGGGGTTTCCGCCAAGGGTGCTCACGTTTGAGCAAGTTCCCCCACTGTTTCAATACACGCACAGTCTTGGATGCGCCCAAGTGCGTTTGGCCATGCCCACCGCGAGCGCAATCGTGCGCACCCGCTCGGGATATGTATATCGTCGTGGTCCCTGGCCTGGATGAGCCCTTGGGCCGCTGCTGAACAAACATCTCGACATCGCATCGTCGCCGCACTTCCCCCCCACGGTACACGTCCACAATGTCGCACGGCCACGCTTCCAATGCCACCGTCATGGGCGCCGGCGAGTGCCAGATGGAGGTAGGACCACTTCTCCCAACTTCTTGATGTATGTGCTGATGGACGGTAGATGCTCTGGAACTGGCGCATCGTCGACTCGTGCATCCTCGCTGGCTCCTGGCACATCAAGAACAACGCCATGTTTGCAGCAAGCTGCGTCGGCGCCGCACTGCTGGTCGTCGCCCTCGAGTTTCTCCGCCGGCTGAGTGCGGAATGGGACGCATTTCTCCTCCGCCAGTTCCAGCGACAGTTGCGCATCCAGCAGGGCGCCCTCGCCCGTGCGGCTCCCTCAAATTGCTGCGACGGGCCCGTGCCGCCACTCGGGACCCACTATGCCACATTTCGCGCCACCTCGCTCCAGCAGCTCATCCGCGCCATCCTCCACGCCATCACCCTGGGCGTCGCCTACTTGCTCATGTTGATCGTCATGTCGTTCAACGGCTTCATCTTCATCTCCATCATCTTGGGCGCCATCTTGGGCAAATTCCTCTGCGATTGGATGGTGGTGCGGTTGCCCTTCGAGGCCGTCGACAGAGAAGAAAAGGACGAGCGAAGGACGTCGGTCGCCGCGGCAGGGCCGACCGGATGTTGTGCGTGAGCGAGTAGCTAAATGATACCCATTGACCAAATTTCATACGAATTGCAATTTGCAAACTTTCCGGGGCGTTGTACCTGTACTGATCAACCACTGGTTGACTACCATTGACATGATTCTCATCGGACCGAGAACCAGAGAGTTGCTTTGACCAACGACATTGTCAGATGCGGATGTGTCGCTGCTGGCAACCGCCGTTGGAATATCTGTGGCATTTGCGTCTGCGTTCGAGCTGCTCGGGGTGCCGGTCCAGTTCGGGGCTACGGGAGCAGTCGAGTGTGCAGCAGTGCTCGTGTTCGAGCGCTTGATCGGGCGCGTTGAAGAATTTTCCCCCGTCACTGTCCTTTCAAAACCTCTCCAGTGCTCACGGAGAGTCGCAATTTGGACATATGCCGATGCGCCGGCTTGAATACCAGCCGCAGCACCTCCAAGCACGACGCGTGTTGCGGTAGAGGGTCCCGTATAAGTCGGCCGATGAATCGTCTCCTGGGCTTGGGATGTGGGAAGATAACTCGCACCTGTTGGAGGGCGGACTGGAGCCAGTAAATACTGGGGATCAGAAGCGAACGTATCTAGATGTGACGAAAACGCTGTCTGAGATACACTGGACTGCCCGTGTCTTTGCTGTTCAGCCAGACTCTGGTTCTGGAAGCTATTGATCGTCCGCGTACGCGTGGCCATCGTTGTATTGGACTGGTTCTGGAGGCTGAAATGTACAAAAGTAGTTGAGCTATGTGAGGGGGATATGGTTGAGGACTGCTGAAGATTGGAATGTGATGAAGGATAGATATTTATGTAGTTTGATCGATGTTAAATCTCGTCATGCTACAGTCAGTGTTCCTGTTCAAATGCGATACTGAAGGCGGTGCTTCCAAGCCACCACAGGCTCCGGAACTCTTCGGATTCAACGCCGTCGTAGATATCTGGCTTCGAGGTGTGCATCAGTGTGAGGCTGAAGTAGGTCGAGCTGTAGCTGCTAAAATCGAGGCCAATGGACTATACTAATGGTGGACTAGCTCGCCACTGTCGCAAGGTGGCACCCAACCAGGTACGTCGGCCCAGCCCAGCGGATTCTCTGCATGATAAATGAGCTGTCGGTAGCGTCGGCGCTGGTGCACTCAGTAGACATGCGCCTCCAGGCAGTGCAGCTAGTCGTTCGCAGTTCGCACAGTTTCAACCTCAAGCATCCATTGGACCTACGTCACAGTTTAATCATGTGGACGGAGGTTGGCATTTTCTTCAAGAAGATAAACTTGCGTGTTTTCCCGTACCCAGCTAAAGGTTCATCACGATTCTAGCCAATATTCTTCTTCACTCAAAATAAATCATTAAAACCATGGACACAACTATTACTATTGCGGTGGTCCACGTACTTGCGACGACTGTAAGTACCGCTATAACCACCTACCTCAATGCTCCTCCAAAGCCGTCCTTCCGCGAAACATCCGGAGAGACGCTGTACGACGAAGATAACTGGGCCCGTGTTCTTGATATCCAAGACATATTGAGCTTGGTCAGACCTTTCCTCAATGTAGTCAAAGTTCTAGATCTTGGTCCACTTCTTGCGAAGGTGCAACCAGTTCCTGGGCGGAATGGACAACGGCTTGGGACCCATGCTGATGCATATGTCTCCGAATCAAACAGTGAAGCTCCACCACCATACCAAGAGCTGCCACAAAATTCAGTGGATTACTTCTGCACGCAGTCATATCGCATGGCCATCTCGGCGGAGCGATTAGTTGAGGTTCTCAAAATTGCAGCCAGTGGTCCGACGAGAAGTAGCCCGCGAGCATGGAATCTCCACATCACTGCGTCTGAGGAAACCGACCTGGAAGTTCTCGCTATCTACCAATCTACGAGGCGCACAATGTTGGATGCACATCCAAAATCGTTCCTCGCCATCGCGCGCAATGCGATGAATCTGCATGATAGCGACATATTGACCACTGTTGAAAGGCATTTCTAATCTGTAACATTGTCACTACGCCAGCAAGATGAGCAAATTCCAGCATATCAACTTCGATTACCCGCCGCTAGGAGATATCTCATCCTACCTCGAGAAGTAGAATCACGTGAAACGTCTAAGATGGAAGACTGGGCTGACAGTGTCACCTGGACGACGGCATATCTCAGCGGTAGCATCGGAATCGTAAGCTTAGCAACATACAAGACTTGGAAATACTTTTCAAACAGGGACCAGCGCGACCAGGCGAAAGGGAAAGCAGCCGAGCCATTAATTTCCAAGGCCGGTGCTTGCGGGACTTCAATACGATTCTACCTCCCAGAAAACCAACGCCCCACAAGGAGCACCGTTTCCGATGAGCAGGCGGTGAACGACAACAGGTTGCGTTTCGGCATGGTGATACATCTGATTACTTCAGCTGGTGAGGTTGCAGCTATGCGAGCCTCTGACGGTACAGATATGGCACGTTTGAAGATTATGCATCCAGACGATCGATACCGCACACTAGGACTCGGACGTTGTGTCTGTGTGAGAGATAGAATCGTTCTTAGAGAGGAGGCGTCAGGGAAAATGTTGAGCAGGGCAAGAGTTGCAGAGGATGAATGAACAGTTGGTTTTGGCCTGTCCGATGACGAGCTTTGGACTATCGCCACGTCCCTGTAGTCAGTCTCTGACTGCGATAAACTGTACATGGAGCAAAGTGCTAATACACTAATCATTACTTCGCGATAGACTAACGTACAACGCGCGTCGTTTGTTACGCTTTGAATGACCACAGGAGTGAGGGTAGCTTTCATGACTCCGGGGCATGGTAAAGCAATGGCGGCGTACGTTAAATGTAACGAAACCCTTATGTAACGTTGCAGTTGAATGGCTTCTGTTCTATGTTGTGCCGCAGCGCCAAGGGTTCCTACTTCCGGCATGACATGTGGGGATCCCGGAGTCGTGGAAGACAATAGGGAGGCGCCCGTGGGTGCCTGTAGGCGCCCGCGAGGAGGAGGGAGTATTAGGGTAATTGGTGGGGTAAGTCACGTGTAACTATAGCTCTAGGATTATCGTCGCCTTAACTATCCCAACACTGCTCAACCACTATGGAACAGGACAAATCCAAGGGCCAACAGAGAGAGATGAGTCACAGACGTAGTACATAAATCGAGGAGGGATGTGCTTCCGGCATGACATCTCCTAGTAAAGAACTCCTTACGAGGCATGTCAAACCCCAAGGAGGGCCCGAACTCGTGATTCGTCTAACAGCTCCCTTTCCACTAAGCGGCCTGTTTCCTTCACTTTTCCATCGGCGCGCTCGTATCGGGCCAGTGTTGGCACGTTTTGAATGTCCCAATCTGCACGGAACCGACTGCCTGGAATCTCCTTGTACCTGAGTCGTAACGTCAGGTACACAACCACGCGCAGCAGAGAACAAGCCCGACTCACTCAGCTCTTGACCCGACGTATGAATAGTGAACCGCTGGACTTGAGGGATTGGAGAATACTTTGTTGAGGAGCGGTAGTGACTCTCGGACATCGCTGCACCATGGCTGCTTCGTGGCTGGATCCGTAGAGGAGAGGAAAAGGATGAAGAATGCGGCGTTGGGCTGGATTGAGACGGGGAGCTCTTGCGTAGATTTTGGCGCTTCGAACTCGTCTATGATGGCCATGGTGGAATTGTGAATCACCAAGGAAGCTGAGGTTCGAAGCTCGGAGATTCAAGGCAAAATGTGTTGTGAACTTGGGATGCAACGTGGGTGGCACGTGCTGTTGCGCCATTGCGGGTATTCTTTCGCAATTGTCCGATGTGGGACCACGGCCGACCTCGCAACACACGCGCGATTCAGTCCTCGTTTCGAGCTACAACGACTCGGAAACCATTTCCTCGCCAAAATCCCGTCGGCTCCAGACTCCCGCGATAAGCGCTTGTTACCTTGAGCCTGCCGCTCGAAAAACAACCACCGCGCAGCACTCTTCGAATGTTGTCTGGGGCCTTTTCATCTTCTCGCCCGTCGTCACTGCGATACGGATATTGAAAAGAAGGTGTGCTCATGTCCTCACCCCATAGTGTGCTGCACCATTCCCACACTTGACCGGTCATGTCATAGCATCCGTATGGTGAGCGGCCACTTGGGAATAGACCAACGGCACACGGTTCGTTGAACCCAGTCTCCTCGAAGTTGGCCGTGTCATCTCCCCAAACAGAGCCCCAAGGCCATATTGGGTCATCATTTCGAGTTTCTCTTGAATCGCCCCGAGAAGCCCGCTCCCATTCTATTTCTGTCGGCAGTCGCACGTGCTCGTCTTGTTGTATCTTTCCCGCCTTTTGCCAACGATGCGTTACCCACGAGCAATATGCTCTTGCATCGTGCCAGGTTACGTCTGTGACTGGTAAATTTCTCCTCCCCTCTGTCCTGCCCTCCGCGCTCCTCCACGACCGGCCAGTCTCCTCGACAAATTGTATGTAGTCTCGATTGACGACCGGGTAGACCCCAATGCGGTAACTCCCAACGGTTATTAGTCCCGTCGGCCGGCTGTTGGTATACATGTCACAGCCCAAGGTGGATGTGCCAGCCTTGACTTCAACAAGTTCTTCGAGACGTCGTGGGTCGTCAAGCTGCGATAGTATACGACCGGCACTCCTTCTCTCTGCTGGGGGTAATGCGGCTTGTCGGATTATTTGCAGCATGGTGGCCTTGATCCGGCTCTTGATGTCTGCCGGCAGTAGTATTCCCGAACTTGCCACAAGCAATGCGCCTCTTTCAAAGCTGGGCGACGACCCCTCGACGAGTCCCTCGATGACCGTGTCGCGTTGTACAGACTGTGCCAGGCGTTCGAGAAGGCTATATATTACCGGCTCCCAGGTATATGGATCTTCATGATACAAATCGACCGCTATGTTTGGAAATGTTTGAGCCAATTGACGAGCGGCGAGAAGCCGTTGTACTGCTTTGGAGCACGCCGCAAGCGGCAAGTCGTTACTCGACACTCGCCATGTCGGTATGGGCAGTGAAGAGCTGCCCTGGAATTGGTTAAATGCTTGGGCTACGAGTTTGCTCATCTCTTCCTCCCCACTCGCGTGTCTGGACAGCCACGCCTCCAGTGAGTCTATCGATTCATTCCCATAGGATCCTGCTTCAGCTGACAGAGCGAATATGGCCGGGTTGCCTGCGGCTTGTCCAATCGCAATATTGACCTGCGACTCTTCAATTCCAAGCAGATGGCTTAGTGCTTGTCGCCGTTGCGACTCTAGCAAAGGCAAAAGATCGTAACGTGCAACGTTGGCAGGAAGCTTCCAACATTGACTTGCTCTAGTATCACCCAGAAGGACAATTTTGGCGTGATTGTTTCCTCGGACACGGTCGATCAAGGATGTCAGCAGCGCAGAGACCTCGTCTTCTACTCGCAGTGTGACATCGATGACAATAACCAATTCCACCCTCGCTTCCTCAACTAAGTTGGGAACTGAACGATCTACGACATCTCTCAGCTGGACAAGGGAGTTTACCTCCAGATAGCAGGGAATCACACTCCTAGCATTCCATACTTCCGCGAGTATTGCTCCGAAGTCGTTCCTCGGGACCAGTCGCGCTTTATTGAATTTTTCCGTGGCCAGACCGAAACATAAATATTTCCCGAATGTCGTTTTCCCACTTCCAGAATTCCCGCTTAGTAGCAGCACCTGATGATCCCGCACAAGCTCGATAGCGGAGAAATATACTGGATGCTGTGGCTTATCGTTTGCTGTGCGTTTTCGCAGGCCTTTAGCAGCCTTGTCCTCATGGGTGAAGTTTACTAGTAACGGGATGTAACCGGTGGCTAGGTCGATGGTGGCCCCATTTGGAAGAACAAGTAAAGGAGAGTTGCCGAAAGCTACTGCGGTACTCCGCAGATGATCCTCGAACTTCGGCGTCTCAGTTACCATTTTTGCGCGTGTGGCGATGGACAGTGAGTCTCGATTTGCAGCGACAAGCCGTTGCTGCGGTCGTTGGCGCACAAGCCCACATGCTGACACGATCGCCATGGGGAACATTGCTCCGGAGTAATGGGCCCCCGCTACACCGATACCGGCGAGAAGCGATGACTGCTCAGGCCCGAGCACAAGTTTAACGTCCTGTCGGCAATTAGCATCCGAAGTATCGGGAATCGTGCGCCCGTGTACCTAGTACCTGGCATACGCTAGCAATAGCTGCATACTACGGCTCAAGAGTGGGTGTGCCACTCTTGCTCCCGCAAGGTGTGGTGGCGCACTGACCGGCTACTTAACAATGTCGACATCATTCCTGCCACCAATGGTACCAGAGATGTGTCACCTGGACGGGTCTAAAATTTGCACGTAACTCTAGCGGACAGTGAACATTAGTCACGGCATGTCGGGATGCGAAAAGCATATTATCATCAATCCACTGCTTGGCCATGGTGTCTTACGAGCGAAAGGCGTATTTGTTTCACGTGAAATTATCACACCAGATCTTGTTAAGATGAGATACTTATTTATTGAAAGTCATCAAAGTCTCGGCCACCGATTGTAAATCGCTCACTGTGGCTTTGATCGCGGATCCAGTTAACTTGAATGTCCAACATCCTCACAACACTCTCATCACGCTCCCCAGAATGCATCGTTGTTTGACCCCCCTGGCTCGCTTCTACAACCCCGAGCTAAACACCATTGGTGACAACGCTCTCATCGCTGCGCTCTGAGTTTTGGTCTCTTCCTTCGAGCGATTGCTTCTTGCTACACGCACAGTCAGATCTAACACCAAAAAAAAACACAATATCCAGAGGTTGTGGACTCACCCTTTACGCCAGTACATATACTTCATAAGAGTCACGCTCATGATGGCCAGCCCGCCGAATAAGATCAGGATTTGATACCCGTACTTGTACTTCGGAGCGTCATATGTGGGAAAAAGGACCACTTTTTCATACGTCAGCGGCGTACACGAGTGGTTGAGTTAGCTCTTGGACTTACAAGGTACCCAGAGCACCCAGGCGTAGGAGACCACGTTAGCTGTGGCTACCAACAATTGTCTGAGACTCGCATCTCCAGCAGTGAGTTGAGTCGCCCAGCTCTGTCGGAAGGGTTAGCGTTCCAGAGACAATATTTCCCACGCAAGACTACTTACAATCAGAATCGGCGTCGCCGCCGAACCGGCATATGAAACATAATACGCGAACATCAGCGCACTCTTCGGGATCGTCCATACAGACAGCAGGATATTGCACAATATCATCAAAAGCTGTATGGCAACAATCATCGAGTAATTCTGGCCTGTCGCATCCGCAATCACACCGCATGTGAAAGAGAAGACGATATTCAAGGCACTGCCACCTGTAGGTAGGTAGTTTGTCTCGACAACGCTGTAGCCGGCGTGTTTGAGCCAGAGACTGAAGTAGCTCGTTGCTGTGTGGCACGCTGCGACCATGCTAGAGATGTGGGTCAGCCGGACGGAGTGGAAGGGAGTGAAGTAGGGGTGAAGTACGTGTAAGGAACGACAAAGACCCATATCTCCCAGCCGAGATAGACTCTTTTCAGATCCTTCCATGCCAATTTGGTTTGTTCTCTTCGCCCAAACTTCTCGATTCGCTCGATACCGTACTTTACATGCTGTGCAATGGATTAGCTTCTATCATGAGTACAGGGGCGTGACTTGCATCTGCCGAGAAGTAAAATGCTCGCGTGTTATGAGGTTGATCAGGTAAGCCAAAGAAGCCCCAAATCGCGATGGGGATGGATATGATGGCATCCATAATGAAGAGCCATCTCCATCCCGAGATCCCGTGACGTCCGTTCATACTGGTGTACAAACCAGCTTGCAGATAGCCGCTGAACATGCTAGCGATAGACTCGATTTGGAGGAGGATGGCGAGCCGTTTCGTCAGTTCTTTAGGACCGTACCAGCTGCCCAGCATCGCGATGTAACCAGGGAAGGCGCAGGCTTCGAATAGCCCGATGAAGAAGCGGAGCGCGTACATCTTACAATATTAGCAAGCATGTTGGTAGAAGCTAGAGCTCTGCTTACCGTCTTGATATCTTTGGCGAACCCCATGCCCATAACAAGCATCGCCCAGACGAGTTCGCAAGACGGGATGAGGATGGATGGGCGAACAAAGCGAAGCTGCGACATTTGGGCTGGGATAGAACCGACCATAATGCCTAAACTGAACCATGTCCCCAGCCAGTTTCGCTCATTGCCGTAGAGGTGGAGGTCTTCCTTCATACCACTGATGAATGCATTACCTTCATGCGTTGTTAGTCTTTGCGTTGCTCGCACATCGCGCGCGCACACGCACTATAGTTTGTTTGGTCAAGATACTTGATGAAGTATCCCAGAAGCACGGTCGGACTGTGAGTAGATGGTCAGAATAATAGATTTCCAGGTATGCGCAGCCAAACTTACAAGAATATACGATCCAGTCTTTGGACATAACGTCGATACTCAGGTTCCCCTTCGAGCGAGTCCCATACTACACCAACTATTCGCCGCCATAGAGAGGCCTTTTTGCCATCTTCTGTTTGTGTAGAGGTGCTCTCGGCCACCGTTGCGTGCAGCCCATCCTTCGTGGACCCCTGCCCAATCTGCAGGTCAGACTTCGTGACCTGATTGACGTCCATGCTAGGTGCTGTTGTCATTTTGAAACTCCCAGAATACCAGTAGGATCGAAGAAGACCGCTGCACTGCTTCCAAAGAAGAAGTGACTTGTCAAAAATCGGAAGTTACCAATTCCGCTCGCAACAATCTTATAGGATCGGAAACTTTGATGCCGTAAAACCCTTGGGAGATCTGGCTTCGATCTAACGACGGCTGGATATGTCGTGATACGGATCCGCTCTGACGGTAGAACTAATTTTTAGAACATGATCCTTCGCTGCCCTAGCCACGTGCTGGGTAGTGTATCTGCACATCGCGTTCATCTAGTCCGTTTACCAAAACATTTTCCAAAGCATGCGCGCGCGAAGCAAGCAAAATCAACAACACCAAGGCCATTGTCCGTGATATCAAAGTTGCGATACTTTGCACGCACGATGGACTAGTTCCGGTCTAGGACTGCACTGGGTGTAGCTATGCTGCCATCTTTACGCTTGTCGTTGCGTTGTATCGAAAGCAGGGCTCCGTCCTACCTAAGCGGATTTTGACAAATGGACGGCGTGGCTAGATTCATGCCCTGACACATTTGCGGTATGCTTGACTCGCCCGCTGATTTGTCGTTGTCATTAGCCGATATCGGCACCACTTCCGGAAGCTTTGCCGAGCACCTGGCCCACTATCTCCAATTGCTCAGGCCACCCGTACCTCGAACTAGACCTATGATTATGTGCTTTTTGGTCTGGATGTCGAATATTCACGAACGAACCCGGTCCCTGCAGCAGTGATAGTCGTGACAGAGTTACTCCCGTGGATTGTCCTCTCTGAATCGCATCCATGCGGTTCGCATACTGAGTTGAGTTGCAGCACCTCATCTTCTTCGCATTCTTCTGTCTACTAACAAAGTCATAGCCTACAACAATTGAATACAACTCCCCAGTAAAATGGCTACAAGCACCCTTCGAATCGCTCTGGAAAATGTTGACTTTCGTCTCCCAACACAGGTGACCGACGACAACAGCGTGGTAGCGCTGAAAAGTCTCACATTTGAGCCGTTGCTTAGGTGGCAGCCAGGCGGTCTAGTCAAGCCAGGTCTGTTCGATCGCTGGGAGCATTCACCTGACGGGAAGATTTGGCATTTCCACATTCGGGACAATGCCTTCTTCCACGACGGGAAAGCTTGTACTGCTCATGACGTGGAAAGCTTTATCAAGGGATTTCTGAACTCGAGAGACTACTTCGATATGCCCTGGAGTTATGCCCGTTATCTCGCACGAGCGACTATCTCGGCGCCAGATGATCAGAATGTCAAGATCGAGAACCCTGAACCTTTGGCTGATATACTGGACATTCTTTGCGACTTTTGGCCATGCCGTATGTCAGAAGATGGGAAGCCGGTGCTGGGCACCGGCAAATATCGGGTCGTGGAGTTCGATCGTCACAACAACGTTGGCAAAGCTACCCTACATCTCGTGGATAAGGCACGTTCCCGAGCTCCCGAAGTAATCATCGCCATCCACGAGAGGGACGGTGAGAGAAGACTCAACGCTCTGCGCGCAGGAGAGGTGGATGTCGCATTGAATCTTGAGCGAGCCGATAACCTTAATGTGTTGAACTTTGATCCTTCACTGGCGTGGGGCAGGGTGACCAGCACCTTATCGGCCATGTTCTATCTGGATTCTACCAAAGGAGTCTTCAGCTCACCTGATGCTCGCTTGGCGGCAAACTTTGCGGTGGACAATACAGCTCTAGTAAAAGATGTCTTCCAGGGTCTCGCGCGGCCATCTGCAACAATTGTGAGCCCGCACCACCTCGGATTCAAGGCAGCAGAACTGAACCCAATCCCCTACGATGTCGCTGCTGCAAAAGAGCTCCTTCAGGGCATGGACATCAGCGCGCCAATCCGGCTTCGGACTCCGCAATACATGCCCGAGCATGCCGAGAAAATTTCCAAGTTCGTGGCATCGTCCTTGGAGGCTGTAGGCTTCAAGGTCAACATTGAGGTGGAAACAAATCGCCCTGAGTACGCTCGTTCTATTGGGTTCCGCAAAAACATCGGCGATCTGGCGTTGTTCGACTCGACACCAAACAGCACTTTCCGTGTCCTCGACGACAAGATATCGAGTGCTTCGCGCAACACGTGGTGGTTAGGCTACCACGACGATGAAGTTCAGGAGTTGATTAAGATTGCGAGGGAAAAGGTTGAGAACAGCGACAGAGCAATAGCCTACGGAGAGTGCCTTAGGAGACTGCAGGCGAACCCGGCTTGGCTATACATTGCTCACCCGGATGTGGTATGGGCGACTCGACCAGGTATAAACTTAACGATTGGACCGTCAGGTATCCTAACACTAGAGTAATGAATAGAGCGCGAGGATTTCAAAGTCTAGATTAGACTTGAAACTGGAAGCAAGTCTTAAAATAAATAAGACTCGACCTTTATAATAAGGGACATTAGTACTATCAAGCGCATTCGTACTATAGTATCTGGATTCTTTTTTCCCTGCTGAGCACTGCTCAACACAGCCTTACACTTCTCTACTCTTACCTCACAGCTCCCTCAAGCATGAAAACGGCATCCGAAGTCGGGCTTTAACCCCACCTTCTCCACTAACTCTAAGATTGAGTTAAATCCCTTGTTGCATGTAGCTTCTTCCTTAAATTTGGTGAAACGCACGATAGCGTTGTCCGGTAAACGATTGAGTAATTGCGCGAGGCAACCGTCACCGAGAAGAAAACACTGTAAATCGAAGATTGCGGGACCTTTGCTGGCGATAGGATTGAGCGTATGTCCTGTTTAAATGATGGTGTGCCACGTAAATATAAAGTAATTAGATCTCATGGTATTTAGATAAGCGTGATGTGCATGGGATTAAGAAAGTAACACGTAACATCTTACAAACAGTTCTCTGGATTGGTTTACCTATATAGTTACAGTCCCGACTGAAAGTATCGATACCGTCCCGTAGCCGAGTGAAAAAGGTCACACATTGTAAGATACCATCCGTGAACCTCTGCTCAGGAATATCAGGATGGAGTAATAACACTTTACCGTTACATATAACGCGGATCCAGATAGCGGGCGTTCGATAGAGTATTCGGTGGCTAAATTATATATAGAGTATAGGGATTAAAGTAGTAATATTAATACCAGTAGATATATATATCTAACGCGGAGGATTAGGCTTAAAACCTAAAAGGTAGTGGCTTTAAACTTCTAGATATTACTAATAAAGACCGCTATCTTATTAGAAGGTATACTAGGGCTAATAGTAAGGCTATCGCTATAATAGTACTAGTTCTAGAAAATATACTTAATATATAGGCGCGTGGTTTAGAAGTAGTAATATTATATAAAGAAGGTATAGATATAAATATTATAAATAATTAAGTAGTAATCTAGAATACCTTATATTAGATCTATAGTAGTTAGTTTATCTACTTAGTTTATATAATAGAGGTTAAACTCTCGTGGTCTTAAATAGTATACTATATAGGGGTACTAATATAGATTACTACTATAGATAGCTAATTAGCCGATTTATCTATAGTAAAATAATAAATAGTCCTATACTAATTTTATAGTATCTAGATAATATAGTTTTAAGGTTAATATTTCACGCTATAAAGATATAGTATAGTATAATAAAGGTAGTAGCTAGTAATTAGTAAGGTTATATATAGAAATAAAGATAGTATTATACTATTAAATATTATTCTATATATTCTTTCTATTCTAATATATATAGTTTTATTATTAATATTTTAGACCTTATTAGTATATTAGTTATTTAAGGCGCGCTCGTTTAATATAAGTAAACTTTCTAATATTAGATTCTAATTTATAGTTTTCTAATTATTAATATAAACTATAAATTAGTATTCTATAAAGTAATAAATAAAATATAGACTATTATTTATAAATAATATAGAATAAAATATTATAAATAGCTAAATAAAAAATTAAATAAGTAAATAATATTATAAAAAGTTTTTATTTTACTAATATATTTAGATAACTAATATAGTCTTATATATACTTATATATAATTATATATACTAAGTATTCTAGATATACTAGCTAGCCCTATATTTTTATAGATATATATATATAAAAATATATATAAATATATTATAATATTATTTTAAATATTTAGAATATCTAAATAGCCTTTATATATACTTAGTAAGTAGTTTAATAAGTAAAAAATATTTTTAATTTAAAATTTTAAAGTTTTAAAAGCCTTACTAATATAAAATATCTTACTAATTTATATTATAGTATTAGTATAATATAAAGAGGAAAAAATATAAAAAAATAAAATTAAATTATTCTAATAAAAATTTATTATATTAAGTTTTTTTTATTTCTTTTATAATAGACTATTAGAATAAATATTATTTATTTTTTTTACTTTTATTAAATTTTCTTTTTATAATAGTCTATTAGGTCTATTATTCCTTTAATTCTATATTACTAATTAATTTTTATATTATTTTTTTTTTTTTTTTTTAAAATTTAGTACTTAAGTCTTTTAGTTACTATATTATTCTAACTAATTTTTAATTTTATATATTTTACTTTATTTTAATCTATTTATTTATATTTTTTTAATTATTTATTATTCTTTTTAAAAGTTTTATCTAGTCTTTTATTTACTTATTTAGTATTTTAATATTTACTAGTCTTTTTAGTAAATTATAGTTATATTTAATAACTTATTACTCTATTATTTTTTAAAATAAAATAATTAAAGTTATTTACTAGTACTCTATATATTAGGTAGTAATAATATAGAGATTTCTAATTTATAAATAACTTTTATTTCCCTTACTAAATTTTATTAAAAGGCCTATACTTAATTTTAAAATATATAATTTTTTAGATTTTTTTTTTTTCTTTAATCTAGTCTTAATTCTCTATTAATATTTTTTAATCTTTTAACTTTTCTATTTTAAATTTTTTTTAGCTTTTTTTTATTAAATTTTTTTTATTTTTTTTTTATTTTTTTTTTTTTCTTTTTTATTTTTTATTTTTTTTTTTATATTTTTTTACTAACCCCTTTTCTTCTTCTCTACTATAGTTATTATTAACTATATTACTAATAAAACTATTATTAGTACTACTAGAAATAATAATAGAAAATTTAATAATAAAAGTAATAATAACTTATTATATTATAGTTCTAATAGTAATTTAAAAGCTAATCTCTATATCTATTTTTTTAAGTCTACTAAAAAGTATATTATTAAATAGTATAAATTATTTTAATTTTTTTTTATTTTTTTTTTTTTTTTTATTTACTTTTCTCTAGTTTAGATATAAATTTATTAGAAGATAAATTATAATTTTTTTTATAATTTTATCTATTTTATCTATTAGCTTAATTTATAAAATATTATTTTTAGTTCTATTCTATATACTATAGATATTTATAAAAATAATATATTTATATATTTTATTATTTAGAATTTTAATATTAATAATATTAAAATAGAGACTATTACTAAATTCTTTAGTTTAAATATTAAAAATATTTCTTTTAAGTATAGTTACTATAATACTATAGTATAAAAATTAGTTAATAATATAAAATTAGAAAAATAGTAGATTTAAGTATATTAGATTATAGAATATATACTATATATTCTATAAAAAATAGTATATATATAAAATAGTAATACCTAATATTTTATTAACTAATATTTAGTATTCTATTAACTAATACTAATTATTCTACCTATTAACTAATATTAATTATTCTATTAACTAATATTTAATATTCTATTAACTAATACTAATTATCCTATTAACTAATA
>MU001518.1:167120-178781 GCA_010093485.1 Karstenula rhodostoma CBS 690.94
TATTAACTAATACTAATTATTCTATTAACTAATACTTAATATTCTATTAACTAATACTAATTATTCTATTAACTAATACCTAGTATCTAGAAACTATAATAGGGGTAGTTATAAAAATTTAACTTTTCTATAGTTCCTTTTAGTATAATCTTTTATATATATCCTCCTATATACTAATATTATTAAAACTTTCCTTTTAAATAATATAATATACTAGCTATAAACCTCTTACTAAATTATATTTTACTAAGTTACTATCTAATAGTTTTTCTAGTAATAATTTTTTAAGAGATAGTTTATCTATTATATAGGTAATATATATATCCTTAATTATTATAAAACTTTTAAATATTTTCTTATTATACTTTATAATTATATTTATTTAGAAACTAAATTATACTATAGTTATACCTCTTTTAATATATATATTTAAGATAGTATTCTAAAATAAAATTATAAATATTTTAATTCTAAATTTTATTTTTAGTATATACTACCTCTTTTTTATTTCTAGTTATTTTCTAAATTCTTTCTATATAAATAGATTTATATATTCTATAACTTTTTCCCCTTTTACTATATAATATAAAACTCTAAATAAGTATTCCTTTATTATAATTATATAGTCTTTTTTTTATTTACTAGATAATACTTTTTACTCTTATATTATTATTTCTATTATTTTAAATTCTATCTAAATTATTATCTATATTTATTACTATTTTATCTCTCTAATAATTCTAATAATCTAGCCCTACTTTACTATTATATATAGTAATATAAACTTTACTATTTTTTTTTCTATAAAACTAGACTCTATATATATATCTTTTAAATATTATAATAATACTAGCTAGTCTTATTTTTAATTTATATTATTTTCTCTATTTTTTTTAAATAATATACCTTTCTCTACTATAAGTTTACTTACTCTATTTTTTATATTAGTAAAGAATTTTTTTTCTTTTTTATATTATACTCTTTATACTTATAATACTATTTTCTAATTCTATAAATAGTTTATTATTTTAATTATTATAGCCCTACTAATTATATTATTTATTATATCTATACTTATTCTTAGTAAACCCTAGATAAATTTTTTATATCTTTACTCTTTTTTATTTATTATAATATTTTTAACTATTATAGTAGATAAGTTTTATATATTTATTATCTTTTATACTATTATTTTTTCTAATTTCTATTTTAGTCTCTTATTTACCTCTTTTATACTAGTTTTCTTTAGTTATTTCTTCCTTTTTTTTTTATACCTTAGTCCTTCTCTTTATTATTCTATTTCTTAATATATTTTTTCTTAGTACTAACCCTATTAGTACTTTTATATACTTTTCTAATATTAGTTTTTTTATTTTTTATTATCTAACTTTTATACTTTTATATAATAAACTAGATAATATTCTTTTTTAAAATATATTAATATACTTATTATACTATATTCTCTAGTATAGATATTATAAAAATATTATTAGTAAAACTATTTTTATTATATATTTTCCTATATATAGGGCCTCTAGAATATATAGTTTTATATATATACTATAGTATATTTAGTAAATTACTTTTAATTAGTTTCTTTTCTTTATAAATATCTAAATATATTAGGTTATAGGATATATACTATATATCCTATAAAAAGTAGTATATATATAAAGTAGTAATACCCGATATTTTATTAACTAATACCTAGTATCCTATTAACTAATACTAATTATTCTACCTATTAACTAATACTAATTATCCTATTAACTAATACTTAATATTCTATTAACTAATACTAATTATCCTATTAACTAATACTTAATATTCTATTAACTAATACTAATTATTCTATTAACTAATACTAATTATCCTATTAACTAATACCGATTATCCTATTAACTAATACTAATTATTCTATTAACTAATACTAATTATTCTATTAATTAATACTAATTATCCTATTAATTAATACTAATTATCCTATTAACTAATACCTAGTATCTAGAAACTATAATAGGGATAGTTATAAAAGTTTAACTTTCCTATAGCCCCCCTTAGTATAATCCTTTATATCTAGAAACTATAATAGGGGTAGTTATAAAAGTTTAATTTTTCTATACTTCCCCTTAGTATAATCCTTTATATATATCTAAACTTTTCTATTAACCCCTATTATAAGGTATATCCTCCTATATACTAATATTACTAAAACTTTTCTCTTTAATAGTATAATATACTAGCTATAGACCTTTTATTAAATTATATCTTACTAAATTACTATCTAATAGTTCCTCTAGTAATAATTTTTTAGGAGGTAGTTTATCTATTATATAGGTAATATATATATTCTTAATTATTATAAAACCCTTAAATACCTTTTTATTATACTTTATAACTATATTTATTTAGAAACTAAACTATACTATAGTTATACCTCTTTTAATATATATATTTAAGATAGTATTCTAAAGTAAGATTATAAATATTTTAATTTTAAACTTTACCCTTAGTATATACTATTTCTTTCCTATCTCTAGCTATTTTCTAAACTTTTTTTATATAAATAAGTTTATATACTCTATAGCTTCTTTCCCTTTTATTATATAATATAAAACTCTAAATAAGTATTTCTTTATTATAGTTATATAGCCTCTTTTTTATCTACTAGATAGTACTTTTTACTCCTATATTATTATTTCTACTATTTTAAATTTTATTTAAATTACTACCTATATCTATTACTACCTTATCTCCCTAATAATTCTAATAGCCTAGCTTTATTTTATTATTATATATAGTAATATAAACTTTACTATATTCCCCTCTATAAGGCTAGACTCTATATATATATCTCTTAAATATTATAATAGTACTAGCTAGTTTTATCTTTAATTTATATTACTTTCTTTATTTTCTTTAAATAATATATCTTCCCCTACTATAAGTTTACTTATTCTATTTCCTATATTAGTAAAAAACCTCTTTCCCTCTTTATATTATACTCTCTATATCTATAGTACTATTTTTTAATTTTATAAATAGTTTACTATTTTAACTATTATAGCCCTATTAATTATACCGCCTATTATATCTATACCTACTTCTAGTAAATCTTAGATAAATTTTTTATATCTCTACTCCTCTTTACTTATTATAATATTTTTAGCTATTATAGTAGATAAATTTTATATATTTACTATTTTTTATACTATTTTTTTTTTTAATTTCTATTTTAGTTTCTTATTTACTTTTTTTATACTAGCTTTCCTTAGCTATTTCTTCCTTTTTTTTTTATACCTTAGTCCTTCTTTTTATTATTCTATCTTTTAGTATACCTCTTTTTAGTACTAACTTTACTAGCGCTTTTATATACTTCTCTAATATTAATTTTTCTATTCTCTATTATCTAATTATTATACTTTTATATAATAAATTAGGTAATATTCTTTTTTAAAGTATATTAATATACCTATTATACTATATCCTCTAGTATAGGTACTATAAAAATATTACTAGTAGAGCTATTTTTATTATATACTTTCCTATATATAGGGTCCCTAGAATATATAGCTTTATATATATACTATAGTATATCTAGTAAATTACTTTTAATTAGTTCCTTTTCTTTATAAATACCTAATAGTATATATACTATTATTACTAATATATTTATTATCTAATACTAGTAACTATATTATCCTTATTATATACTAATATATAACGTTTTTCTAGTCTAGCTTAGTAGCTATTTAATTTTAGTCTAGACTATAGCTAAAATTAAATAGTACTATATATTCCCTCTACCTTAGTAGTCTACTAATTTTAACCTAAATTAGGGCTAAAATCAAGACTACCTCTTCTATCTATTATAGCTTAAGTAATATTTATCTATTTTAATAAAGCTTATAACTTTATATTCTATATATTATATTATTATACTTTCCTTTTTAGTAAGGTATTCTCTTACTTTAGTAGAGAGTACTATAATACTACTATACCTAAATAAAAATATAAAATCTAAAAGTTAATTAATAACCTATCTAATAATTATCCTTTTCTATAGAACTATAAGGACTTTATTATCCCTACTAAGGCTAAGGTATTTTATTCTAGTTTACTAGTATATAGTAATAGCTATTACTATAATATATATAGCTTAATTATTACTAGAGCTACTATAAAGTATAATATATTTACCTACCTATATAATAGTTATATAATTTATAGCTATTTCTATAATAGTATAACTAAGTATAGTCTCTAGTACTCTAACTATATTAGAATAATTATAAACTAATAGTTTTTTTCTTTTATTCTACCCCTATTTACCTATCTTAATATAATCTACTAATTTAAGGTACCTTCTATTAATATTATAGAAACCCTACCTAAGCTATATAGTACCTCTATATCTCTAATTAATTTATATTCTAATTTTTATTACTTTTAATCTATATTATTTTTAGTTAAGCCTATTACTTCTACTATATAACTAAATTATAGTATAGTCTCTTTTCTAAAGTCCTAGCTATAATATACTTTAGTATAAGTATAGTATATATAGAAATAATAGCTATAATTTATATCTAGTATACCTTTTATATTTATAAATCTATAAATAGTATATACTAGATTTTTAGAGGTCTTTACTAATATTACTATATAGTAAGTATACCTAGTGTTTATTACTATATTTAAAGCTAAACTTAAACCTAAGCTCTTTTACCTATATACTATTATAAAGAGTATAGCTTATATATAGTAAAATATAATAATAAAAACCTCCTATTTTATATAAATCTAAATAATATAGAAGTATAAATATAATATTCTTATAGTCCCTATTAAATTTTACTAAGACTCTATTCTTTACTATACTAACCCTTTTTAGAAAATCTTTCTTTTTTTTTTTTATACTTTATCTCCTAGGGCTATATAACCTAAGACTCTTTATTTATAAAAATATTAGTAACTAGCTTAGAAGTAGATTATAACCTATTTAGATATAATAAAAGTTCCCTCTATTATTAAAAAGTACTATAACTATATATATTTAAATCTATTTAAAGGATATTATTATACTTTCTAGCTTTCTTTACTAGAATAAACTAGCTAGTCTATTTAGTTTAAACTTATTTTTATTATTCTAGTAGTTTTCCTTAGTCTCTCCCCCTAAAGTAATAGATTTTAAAAGGCTTATAACTTTACTACTAATATATTAGCCCTTAAAAAGATATATAGATTTACTAGTCTATAATATCTCTAAAATATACTTCTCTATATAGTACCTATAGAGGCTCTAGATTATTTTAATTCTAATTTACTAGTTTTTTAAAAGAAGGCTAGCTTTTTTATTACTAAGTTAAATAACTATAAGGTAAAGAATTAGAATAGAGAGCTATATAATATATTTAAGATATAGGTATATAACTACCTTACTATAAAGTACCCTATCTCTATAAATTAATTTATTAATATAGTATACTTTCTTAATACCTTTTAGTATAGGGAGAATTTAGATACCTTTATTTACTAGAATAGAAATAGTATAACTATTTATAGAATTAGAATAGACCTTACTTTATTCTCTTCTATAATAAATAATTTATTTAAAAAGATATCTATCCTTTTCTACTAGCTAGTATTTATATAGATATAGGTAGGGCTACCCTCTATTCTATAGAATATACTAAAAGAAAACCTAAAAAATATAATTTCTAGCTTTAATATTTTTAATATAAATAACCTATAACTTAAATATAGTATTAGTTTTATTATCTAATAGCTTTTATAGTTATTTAATATAAAGGACTCTAAAGGTTATTTATTTACTAGTATTAAAAACTATATCTAGATATAGTAGTATTATAACTTTATTTAAGAATTCCTTAGTATACTCTTAAATTTTATATATTTTATAAGTGGCTAGTCTAGCTATAGTACTAAGATATTAAGCTTATAACTTAAAAATAGTTATATAATTAGTATCTAGAATATATTCCTCTATAATAGCTTTATTATTATTATTTCTTAATACTATAAGGGCTATAATAAAGATAAGTTTATAAAGACTATCTACTATTTTCTTTTTTATAAAGTAGATAATTTTTTAGTCTAGTATATTTAGCTTATTCGTCCTTTCTACCTTACTATATAGGGATAAATTAATAAGAAGATATATAATTATTACTATAATTAAGTTTAGAGTTATCTACTTTAGCTAGACCTACTTAGTAAGTAATAGACTATCTCTTAGGCTCTTAATTATATTATAAGGCGGGTAATACTTTATTAGATAGAAAAAGAGATTAATATTAATATAATATATTATTTTCTTATTACCTTTAATAGAAAGCTTTCTATTACTAATTACCTACTATAGAAATTATTAAAGAAAGAGGTTAATAAGATAATAGATAAAGTAGAAATAGAAGCCTATAAGATATAAGTTAGTTATTTACTAAAAATAGCCTATATAGTTTATACTCTAGATATCTTAAGGATTTTTACTTATAAATTTAATAATTTAGAGATATATTTTAAAATATCTATTAAGTAGTATAAGGCCCTAGAATTCCTTCTAATCTAAGAGAAAGAGGCCCTTTAGGAAGCTAAAAAAGCTATTTATTCTAATTATCTAGGTATTAATATAGTATAACTATTATAAAAGAATTTTAAAAAATTAGTCTAGTTTAGAGGATAATAAGAGTAAGCTTTTTATATAATTTTAATAGGGGAGAGTATAATTATCTATATTATAGGTACTAAGTCTAGTAAAAGTCTCCTTTTTTTCCTTTCTATCTACTTTCTAGACTATAATTAGACTATTATTATTATCCTACTAGTAGTATTCTATTCTAACCTTCTTTATTATTATTCTAAATTATAAATTAGAGCTACTATATAGTAGTAAGAAGTATATAATAAGTAAGTATCTATTATTCTAGTAACCCCTAAAAGTATTTTAAATAATTCCTTCTAGGTCTATATTACTAGGTAGAAAGTATTAGGAGTATTAGAGAGGATTATAGTAGATAAATTCTACTATATTATTTTTTTAAATATAGCCTATTACCCTTACTTTTATAATTTTTATATATTTACTAAATATTATATCCCTTTTATACTCCTCTTTATAACCCTACTATCTACTAAATAGAGCTAAGCCTTTTAATTTCTTAGACTTTCTACTAATATTATAACCTTTAGAGAGTTTACTATTTAGTTTAAAATCTAGTATAAGGTTTATACCTTATATATAATAAGTATAGACTCTATAATAACTATAGTAGAATATATTAAAAAGGTTCTCTAATTATATAAAAAAGTTCTTATTTATATTAACCTTACTATAACTATAAATATACTAGTTCTATAGTTTAACTATCCTAAGTACTATAGAAAAATAAAAGAGAAAAAACGATTTATAAGTTTAGTATAATTTTAGGCCTTAGAAATAGGTATTATAGTAGCTATAAGTATCCTTATAGAAGGCCTAAATATACTAGATATATATATAATACTATATTTTATACTACTAGTAAATTTCTATAGTCTTATCTAGGTAGATAGATAGATTAGTTAAAATAGTAAATCTAGCCTTACTAGGCTAGTACTAGTAGACGCCATCCCTAATATATATTTTAATAAGGCTAGTAATATAGTAAAAATACCTATTCTTACTTATATATAATTCTAGTTCCTAAAAAAAGTCTATTATTATATTATTATTAATAGTTTTCTAGATAATAATATCTTAAAGATAATATATACCCCTTTTAAGTAACCTTATAATATTTATATACTAAGATTCTACCCTTCTATATAAACTAGCTCTATTTAAGTATTATAAACTTTCTAGCTAAAAAAATAGCTATTAGTAGTACTAATACTAATATTAATATATTAGGGCCTATTACCCTTATATATTCTAATACCCTATAACTATATTTATAGAGATATAATAATACCTATAAAATAACCCTTTTTTTAAAATAAATTTATACCTATATAGTTCTAGTATACTACCCTAATTTATAAATAGTAAGCTCCCTATTATATATACCTTTTACCTCTACTAAATAAAGGAGAGAACTTAACTTCTTTATATAAAATACTAATAATACTAGTAAGCTATATACTAAGTTATTCTATAATAAATTACCTATTTATATAGTCTATTAGAGGCTATACTATATTACCTACTTTATTAAAGAAAACCTATTTAAATATAGATAGGATTAGTATACTAGTACTAATAGTAGCTAAGCTAAGTATATTAGAGATACTATTATAATCTATTAGTATACTATAAATAATAAATAAATAAAAAGTAACTATTAGTTTTATCTAATATTTACTAACTACTACCTAGAATAGATATTTCTAGAAATAAGTAAAGTAAAGATTACTCTAGTCTAATAAAGTCTCTATATTAATAAATATATAATTTATAATACTTAGACTATCCTTTAGGATAAATATAAAACTATATACTCTAAATAGATTAATAAAATTAAGGAAATAGAAAGAGATAAATAGAATATAAATTTATTATATAACTTTAGAATATACTTTATAAAGGTAATTAATTTTAAAGATAATTATAAAGTAGGGAGGATTATTTTAGAACTAAACTAGATTATAAAAATATATTTTATATTAGAATAATATAATTAACTACTTTTACTATATACCTAAAATAGAGACTAGAATATAGGAGGACTAGATATATAGTAGAAAGGATAGTAATATTATATATTTATATCTTATTAAGCTAATAACTAGGTAATATATAAGGGATACTCCTATAAAAGAATATAAATAAGTTAATACCCTACTTAATTCTAGATAAAGTATAATTATTTTTTACTTAGATTTTTTATCTAGGTAATATACTAGTTATATAATATAGGCTTAGTATAGGTAAGTAAATAAAGTACTTAAATAAAATATATACTACTTAAACTTTCTATTTTTTTTACTCTCTACTTTTACCTATTCTATTTTTTAATATTCTTTTACTACCTTTATTATAGCTTTTATTTCTATTACCCTTAACTATTATAATACCTCTAATATTATAAGTATAGTAACTAGCTAAATTTAGCTAGAAGAAATATTAGATATACTAAACTTTTCTAAAGATTTCTAAATAATATAGCCCTAGCTAATAGACTACTTTTAACTAAATAAGTAATAAGCTAGAAACTTTCCTATAAACCCCTATAATAACTATTAACTTAGTATAAATTAGAATCTATTATAATAGAAATTAGTTTACTAATATTATTTAGTATATAGTCTCCCTTCCTTTTTATTATCTTTTCTTTTCTATTTATAAAACTATACTAGTTTAATATACTTACTATATTTACTACTACTATACTTCTATACTAGTATAGGGGGGGATATTAAAAAGTTTTCTATATACTCCTATATACCTATAATTACTATACTCTTATACTAATTTAAAGGGGAATATTAAAAAGTTTTCTATATATTTTTATATACCTATAACTACTATATTCTTATACTAGTCTAAAGGGGGATATTAAAAAGTTTTCTAAGTATTTTCTATATACCTATAATATATTATCTAATATAGAGATTTCCTCTTCTAGTATTTTAAATTTAGAGAAGTATATTAATAAATTTAATTTTCTAAACTAGTATAATCTAGATTCTAACTAGCCTCCCTTATTTTAACTAGATTTAAGTAAAGCTAGCCTTACTATACCTAATCTAGCTATAAAGTAGAAGTATACTAGATTACTAAGCCTATATACTTTTACTTCTATAGTATAAGTTAGATATATAAATATTTTCTAAAACTTTTCTAACTACCTCTCTAGTAACTAACTACTAGATAATATACCTATTACTTTTTTTAAAAATAAAGTATTTAATAATAGTAATAGTAGAGATATAAAGGATATAATAATTAATAAAATAAAAGTAACTTTAGTTTATATAAATAGAACCCTATATATATTAAACTTAATACCTTTTTTAAAGTAAATTACTAGTTCTAGGGATTTTACTAATAAAATACTTATTATATCTTTTAATATCTTTATCTAAATATATATTATAAACCTATTTATTATTTTAGCCTATAAAGAAATTATATAGTATATTAAACTTAGTAAGTAGTTACTAAGCCTAGATAGAGTAGTTAAAAAGGGTATTTTAAAAATAGATAAAATCCTATTACTTACTACCCTATTTAAAGTATAGTAGTTCTAGAGTCTAGTATTTTATTAGACCTACTTTATAAAAAAAATAGAGTATATCCTTACCTAATCTATATAATTATTTTTTAACTAAATAAAAATTAAGGAAGAAGATATAACCCTTATATATCTATAGATTAGTTATAAAATTATCCTATAACTAAACTAATCCCTTAATAAGGTATATATTCTTAAGAACTTAGTAATATTAATCTAAAAGAATTATATAAAAGCCCTTACTATATAAATATAATTTAGTATAGTTAGAATCTAGGATAGGAAAATAAATATATAAGCTATATAAAAGGTAGTTAATAATATTAGTTTTTAAAATATACTTTCTTATCTAGCTATAAAATAACTAAAGGCTAGTAACCCTAACCTAATTTCTAAGCTAGAGGAGGATTTACTTATTTATAATAATATTATCCCTAGTATAGTAGAGCTATAATATATCTAAGAAATATTAAATAAAAAAGTCTTTATATCTTTTCTAGCTAATATTAAAAAATAAGATACTCGTGCTCTATAAAACCTAGTTACTAAAACCTAACTAGAGAAGTTTATATATTTATACCTAATAATAGTTTATATAATAAATATAAATATTATTAAGTACTAGTTATATAGAGTTTCTATTAATATATTCTAGAAGTATATAAAATATTATCTATATAATATTAAAACTATTATAAACTCTAATTAGGCTAAGAATCTAATTATCTATATAATTAATAATCTTTATTAGAAGTACTTAAAAATTACTCTACTAGCTTTTTAGTCTATAGTAGAGAATAGTATATTAGTATTCTATATACTAGAAGTAGTTACTAAAAAAAAAGTAGAAATAATTTATAAAAATATTAAAAATACTATAGTAGAGAATAACTATAATATATTATAAAGGAGTAAATAAAATAAAATAGCTAATATAGTATCTCTTTCTACTAAGTAAGTAAATAATTATAGTATAGAAATTTTTAAAATAGATAATAATAATAGTATATTTATTTTAATATATTTTAAGGAGATTTATACCTCTATATATATTACTAATATAAAGTATAAGTTAATACTATATATAATACTCTCTCTTAAATAGTAATAAATAATTATTATAAAATAAATAACTAATATACTAGCTAGTATTAATAAAATAGTATTTATTAAAAATAGGATTATTACTAATATAATTAGATTAGGTAAAACTATCTAAATAGGGGTAATTATATTTAAGATATATTTTTATATATATAGGCCTCCTTACTTTAGGGCCCTAAGTAGGAAAATAATAGCCTGTATATTTACTAAAGTAAAAAAATATCTAAATCTAAATTAAAAAAAATAATTTTAGTTACTAAAATATACTAAGATCTTATATAATACCTAGACCCTAAAGTAAAAAAATTTAATAATAAGAAAC
>MU001518.1:181558-218748 GCA_010093485.1 Karstenula rhodostoma CBS 690.94
TATATAAATTAATATAAAATTAGGTTAGTAGAGCTCTATATTTTTACTCTAAAGGGAAAAAAAAAAAAGAAAATATTATTTCTAACTATTTTATTATATTTTATATAATACTTAGTTAGTTTCTATTAATCTTTAGTATTTAATCCTACCTTTTTAGCTTTTTCTATAGAGGTAGTAGGGGTATTATTAGTAGTACTATTCTATATAACGCGCTTTTTACCCTCCTTAAATATATTTAATATTATTTAATAATATTTAAAGTAAACTAGGATTAAATAATAGTAGATAGTAAAATACTATATTTAGTACTTATAAAATAAAATAAAATAATATAACTATTAAAGGGTTAAAACTTATACTTAATTTATTATACTATTAGTATCTATTTCCTTATTATTATTATTTTATTAAACGACTTATTTAGAAAGATAATACTATTTAGACTAAGATTTTACTAGCTATATTTTATTATAGTAGTCCTTATTATATTAAGGCTATTAAAGACTATTTTTTAGAAAACCCTTCTATCCTTATAAAGGGTAGATACCTTTTACTTCCTTTTATATATAGTTAAAAAAGGTATTAATTAGATTTATAATAATTCTAGTAGTATTATAGTTTAGTAATAGCTTAGATATATACCTTAACTTTATATTAATATTATTTAGATATTATTATACCTATTTATAGATTTCTAATATTATTACTATTAAATAGTAACTTATTATCTAGATATAGTTACCTTTATTTATAGTATTCTAAAGGTATCTTTATTACTAATATATATATAGTTAGAGGTAATAAATATAACTTTATTAGTATCTAGAAAGCTAGCCACTAATATAATAGTATCTAGATTTTTAATAAATTCCTATATAGGCTATTTTAATAAGCTTAATATTATTTAGGTTTTCTAATTAAAAGATAATACTAGGTAGATTATAGAATAATAAATTAAAAAGTATTAGAATTAATAAATATATAGATATAATATTAGAACTAAAGTTTATTATTAAAGTTTAGTCTAGACTAAGAATTAAAACTTAGCCCTAGATAAATATTATTATATCTTTTAGTAGGTATATAAAAGCTAACTAGACTTAGTAAATAACTTTTTTAAATTACTCTAAAGAGCTATATATAGTAAAGGGGACTTTTAAAATATTAAAATTTAGTTTCTATTCTAGAAATTTTTATATTTTAAACTATACCTTTATATTTATAGCTTAATTATAAAATAATATAAGTATACTAGCTAGCTTATAGATTACTAGTATATACTAACTTAATAAAAACTATATTTAGTTAGTATTTAATTATTTCTATAGTAAAACTTATTATAACTTATAATAAATAATACCTATAAGTATTATTAATATAAGGTATATAAATATAAAAAGTAATTCTACTATTTATAAATAACTTACTAGATAACTATTTTTTTAAAATCTTATATTTAAATAGTATAAATAGATACCTTTTATATATATATACTAATAGGATTATACTATTAGACTATTAAATAGCTAATAGTTCTAAAAACTAAACTAAGCTATAAATATTTTATATAAAGTAAGTTAGTTATACTATAATATATATAATACTATTACTAAATTTAGCTTATAACTTATAAAAAAAATAGTAGTACTAGAATTTAATTATAGAAGTTATAGTTATTTTAGTTACTACTATTAATTTTATTTAATCCTAAGTAGGGTACTAACTTATAGAAAATAATATTATTTAATACTATTTTATATTATTTAAGATTAGTTAATATAAAATAATATTAGATTATATAAAACTCTATATAGTAGCCCTATATTATATATTATTTAACCTTAAGGTACTAGTAAGAATATTTTTATTAATTAAGCCACGCTTCTTATTATTTCTTAGTAGTTACCCTACCTCCTTTATATACTAGATATTAAGATTCCTTATTAAGTAGTCTAGAACCTAGATAAGGAAATTAGTAATAATATTAATAAAATACTTTAGGTCTATACTACCTCTATATCTAAAACTAAATAGTTTTTAATAAATTTTAATAGTTTTACTAATTCTATAGGTATTAAGTTTTAACTTTATCTATATATAATATTAAATATAGAATAGAATTATATCTTTTCTAAAATATATAATCTCTATAGATATCTTATCTTTAGTTTTAATTCTAGTATAAACTACTAGCTAATTTATAAAAAGATAAATCTACTATTTATATTAATAGTATCTAAATAATATAATTTAGGTCTTATTATACTAACTTATAGAAATAAATACTACTTACTATTAAATAATATTAATTCTAAAATAAAAGAAAATTACTTTAGGCTATTTTATTTCTATTTATATAAAACCTAAATAGACTATATAATCTAATAGAATTTAATATTATCTAGTAGTATTTCTTAATAGCTACTATAATCTAGGTTAAATTTATAGAATATTTAGTAGAGTAACCCTAAAGTAAAAGAAAATTATTTTAAATTATTTTATTTCTATTTATATAAAACTTAAGTAGGCTATATAATTTAATAGTTTAGTAACTTTAAAAAATATATTTTAGAGTAGAGAATAGTATTAAAGAGTATACTAGAGGAGAATAGTAATAGTAGTAGAAGATAAAGTAATTATAGTAGTTATAAGGATTAATTTAATCTAAGGTTAAATCCCCTTATAGGATATTTACCTACCTTTAAGCTTAGACCTTATTAAGTAGCCTATATATAGATTAGTTAGTAGATCTTAAATATCTAGTATATAGAGAGTCCCTCCCTAGGACCCTCTCTATTTTAGTATCTTAAGTTTAGTTTTAATTTATATAGTTTTTTCTATTTATCTAATTCTAAGAGTATTTACCTTATTTAGCTATATTCTAGCCTTATATTAAACTTAAGACCCCTTCTTTTAGCTAGAGATTAGTAATTATAATATCTACCTTTAGCTCTTTAGGTATAAAAAGGTCTATTAAAATCCTAAAATTTTTTTAGGTTAGCTATTAAGGCGCTAGAACGTCCTCTAAAGTCCTTATTAAAGACTAGCTATTAAGACACTAGAATATCCTCTAAAGTCCTTATTAAAGGCTAGCTATTAAGGCGCTAGAATATCCTCCTAGATTTTTTAAACTCCTTTAAAGACCTACTAATATTAGATACCTTTAGTAGAATTAACTACTATAAAGGTTAAATCCCTTTTAGGTAGAAATATATACCTACTATAGGTATACTAAAAATAATATATATACCCTTAGTAAATAGGCTTAAAATAAAACTAACTACCTATTTATTACTTATATCTTACTTACCTAAACCTACCTTTTACCTTTATAGTAAATATTAATTTATATAATATCTCTATCTTAGATAGCCCTTTTTTTCTATCTACTTTACCTTTAAATAGCTCTATACCTACTATACTACTACCTATAATTAAGTATATAAAGATAAAATTTCTAATATCTAGATAGTCTATTAATAGGGACCTAATACCTTTTCTTTAAAACTATACTAGAACTTGCTCTATAAGTTATACTACTAAAGTAATAATAGCTTTTAATTTTAGTAAAAAAGACTTTAATAATATTTTAAAGGTAAATAACCCCTATTATAATATAACTATAGGTAAGATACTATATATACTACCCTAAG
This sequence comes from Karstenula rhodostoma CBS 690.94, assembly GCA_010093485.1. Classification (NCBI taxonomy): domain Eukaryota; kingdom Fungi; phylum Ascomycota; class Dothideomycetes; order Pleosporales; family Didymosphaeriaceae; genus Karstenula; species Karstenula rhodostoma. The sequence continues at coordinate 185,212 of MU001518.1, forward strand.
ATTACTTACCTATCCTAATATAAGAATAGGTACTAGTAGCTAAAACCTTTAGTATATAACCTCCCTATAAGCTAGAAGACCTACTCTCCTAGATTAAACTTTTTCTACTAGAACTAGGTATCTAGCTACCTAAAGGTACTAAAGAATATCTAGCTAATATTAGTAAAATTAAAAAGGAATTAGGCCTTTATTAGAATCCTAAAACTAGAAACTATAAAGAAGAAGAAGATAATTTTAAGGCTAGTCTATAGGTAGCTAGACTATAAAAGTTAAAGAAAGTATTTAAACTATATATAGCTTTTACTAATATTAATATAATTATTCTAAACCTAATTACTTTAGATAGAAAGTACCTAGAGACCTTAAACTATTAAGGTCTAGAGTTTACTACTACTTCTAATATATATATAGGCTATATTAAGACTAATATAGTCTTATTTACTATAAAGCTATAGCTTATAGTCTTATCCTATTATATATATAAAGTATAGGACTAGTAATAAAAGCTAGTCTAGTAAAATACTAATCTAAATAATAAAATTAATATTATAATAGACTTCTAGATATAGACTTAAAAGGAAAATAGTTATTTATAAACTAAAATTATAGAACTAAAGAAGACTACTAAGGCTAAGAATTAACTAATATAGATAATAATTAGTAACTTAGATAGTAATAATAGTTTTAAGTTACCTTACTAGTTTAGTACTTCCTCTACTAAGCTAGTACCTACTATTAAATATAATACTAAACTAGTTACTTTAAAAATAGATAATTAGTAAGGTATAGGCTATTCTACTATAGGTTAATATATCCTAAAAGTAAATACCCCTAATAAACTTTTTTATAAAGTGCTAAACCTTTACTATATAAAGTACTAAGCTCACTAGAGTAAATATCTATCCCCTAAGGTTCTAGACCCTAATAAGTTTAATAGTAATAAGGCTTAGTTTAAGCTATAGTTCTATTTATTAGAGGTTAAGATTAAGTCTAATATAGACTATTTTTAGTAAGATACTTCTAAAGAATATACTATAGCTATTACTAATTATATTAATATATAGCTAGAAGGCTATACTTTTAAAATTTTTAATATCTAGAAATAGTAGTAATTAACTATATCTCTTATAGGTCTATATAACTACCTCTAAGCTATATTTATACTACTAAACTAGAATATTAATACCTATACTAATCTCTAAAAGATAATACTTCTACCTAGAGGAGATATAAACTTATTTATTATATAGTATAATATATTTATAAACTAGACTAGGTTTTATCCTAATAATTCTAAAGAGATACTCTATAAGAAGCTCTATATAAAACTCGCTAACTAGCTTACCTAGAATACTATTAACCCTATTATAGACTATAATAAATTTTATACTATTATCTATAAGCTATATAAAGCCTATAAGCGTAACTATTAGACTAATTATAATTAATTTACTCCCTCTACCCTATACTATTATAAGGAGTTTTTATTATAAATAGTTATTTTAGCCCCTTATTATACTATAGGACTATCTAAAGATACTATAGTAGAATTAGCTCTAAAACACTAATCTACTAATCCTAGATATAGGTACTCTAAGGAGTAGTATTATAAAAATTAGATATATTATAATTACCTCTTTAAGAACTATATCTACTATAATTACTCTATTAAATCCTATAATAGGTATACTATCGCCGCTATTATAAAGGTTTAAAAAGAGAATAAAATTTACTTTTTCTTAAAATCTAGTAATAAATATACCTCTAATAAAGACTCTAAGTTAGACTTTAAATTAGAAAACTAGAGGTATTAATTAACTCTAGGCTAGTACCCCTAATAGGAGTAGTAGGTATAGAACTAATTAATCTATAGAAGCTAGCGTTCTACCCTAAAAAGTATTATACTAACCCTAAAGATATTTAAATCCCTAATTTATTTAGGGGAATACCTTTTATACTTCCTATAATATTCTAAAATAATAGATATAAGGTTTATATATATAGTTTTATTAATTCTAGTATATTTATATATAATCTTATTACTTTATAGCTAAAGAAAGTACTAAGGTACTAACTTAGTATTAAGTTAATATAGCTTAAATACCCAATTCCTCTTAAGAGTTTTACTAGTAAAAAGGCTACCTTAGTTAATTACTATTTTTAAGTAGTATATAATATTAATAGATACCCTATAACTATATAGTTTATCCTATATAAAATAGGAGACTATAACCTTATTATAGGATAAAAATTCTTTAAGAATACTAAGATACTAATTAATTATTATAACTAGTACTTATTATAGCTAGATAATATACTATTATAGGTTATTATTTTACTTATAGTACTATACTACCTACTCCTACTAGTTAATAAAGAATACTAGTTTAATACTAACTAATAGAATACTAACTTTAAGAAGGAGAATATTTAACTTTAATAAGTATAATTACTTTATAAGGAATACTCCCCTATAAAGGAGTTTAAGATCCCTATAAAGTTTATAATATTATCTATCTCTCTAGTATAGGCTACCCCCTAGAACTATAGTAATTATTAATTACCTTTAGTAGAGTCTATTCTAGATAAGGACTTTATTATAGTATACTATATATTTTTAAATAAGAATAGTAATAAAGCTAAACTACTAGAGTCTAGAAATAAAAATTAGTAATTAGCTAAGTCTAGTATTAAGGATAATACCCTAGTATATAGATATAGTAATAAGTTACTATATAATAATAAATTATTACTAGGGGAATTAACTACTTCTACTAAGCCTAATCCTACTAGAGACCTTAGTAAATAAGCCGCTAAGAAACTCTTATAAGAGCTAAGGATTAAACTAAAAAACTACTTAAAGGACTAAGTTATTATTACTTTCTACCCTATAGAGTAGCTTTAATATAAGGAAGATTTATATAAGATAAATAAAGTACTATTTAATCTAAAACTACTACCCCTAAAGGAACCCCCTAAGTATTAAATACTAATAAGGGAATAGTTCCTTAAAGTTAGTATTAATATTTTAACTATCTCTACTATAGTATTTATAGTTAGTATATAAGGTATAGAGATTAGCTCTATTAGTTAATATAAGTTATTTAAACTTATAGAAGCTAAGTATTATAAAAAGAAAGCTATAGCTAACTCTCTAGAAAAATCTTAAGAATAACTACTTATAGAACTTAAAGCTAAGCTTCCCTACTATAGATAGGTAGGGATAGATATTTCTTACTTTAGTAAATAAGAGATAAATACCTTACCCCTATAATAGAAAGGTATTAACTATAATATTATTCTTACTAAGGATATTAGTACTTTAAAGACCTCCCTACTATATCCTATATCCCTTAATAAGCTAGAATTACTATACCTATATATTTAGAATATAGTAAAGAAAGGATTTATCTCCTCTAATAATACTAGCTTTACCTCCCCTATCTTATATATAAAAAAGTCTAGAGGGGGGTAGTATCTTTATATTAATTATAGGAGGCTTAATAGTATTACTAAAAAGGATATTATTTCTATACTACTACTAGAGGAAACTTTTATATACCTATCTAGAGTATATATATTTACTAAACTAGACCTATAATAAGCCTTTTACTATATATAACTTACTAAATATACCTCTAACCTCTCTATATTTTAAACTTAATATAGTAACTTTAAGTATAATATTCTTCCTTTTAGTATAACTAATAGACTAGTATTATTCTAATACTTTATTAATATAATCCTAACTAATATAATTAACTTAATTTATATAGTTTATATTAATAATATCCTTATCTACTCTAAGGACCCCCTAGAGTATAAGGCTTATATATCTAAAGTTATTAAACGGCTAAAAGAGTACTACCTCTATTATAATATTAAGAAAAGCGAATTTACTATTTAAGAAGTTAAATTCCTAGGCTTTATTATTACTAAGGAATAGTACTTTTATCTTTTATAATAATACTATAATATTTCTATTATAATTTTTTATAAGTTTAGCCTATTAACTAACTAACTTTTATATTAATTATTTTTTAATTTACTTATTAGATATATATCCCCTAGATATTAAGGTAAAAATATTAACTAAACTAAATATTATTTTAATTATATTCTATTTTACTTTCTAGTTTAATATATTTCTAAATATTCTCTATATATTTTTATTATAACTCTTATTAGATATCCTTTTAAAGTCCTTAGTAAAGGTAATTTTAAATAGTACCTTTTTTATAATATTTCTATAGTTCTTTCTATATACTCTAGTCCCTTATTTCTAATTATAAAACCTTTTTACTAATCTAATAAAATATTTATATAACTAATCTAGTATTTATTATTAGTATATAAACTTAATAATACTATTTATCTATATTTTCTATATATTAAAAAACTAAAACTAAAAATTAAATATTTTATTATTTAATAGAATATTCTATTACTACTCTTTATTAGTACTATTTATTAGAGTACTAGGGGATATATTCTAGTAGTAGGATAAAGCTAATATAAAATCTAATACCTTATTTTAAAATAAGATACTTTTATTTATTAGGACTTTAAATAACTTCCTTTTATAGTAATATTATCGTGTTTATATAAGTTTAATTATCTACTACTTATAAAAGGTATTTATAGATCTAACTACTATATCCCTATTAATAAACTTAATAACTATATTAATTCTAATACTAGACTATTTATAATAATAGGACCTATACTAATATTCCTTATTTAATTTATTATTAAATACCTCTATATACTTCTAGTCCTATAAGTTTATAATAGTATTAATTAGACTATAATTTAAATTATTAACTAGTATTTTATTTATAGCTAGTATACCCTTTTTAGTAGTATATTTCCTCTTCCTTTATAGTATTATAGAGTATTTCTTAACTATTTTAAACTATTATTTTTATTATTATTAACTAAGCTTATCTCTTTTCTATCCCCCCTTCTTTTTAAATTATTTATTACTATTACCTTTTTATATCTATTTACCTTTTAGTCTAGCTATATTTTTATTTTATTAATCTAGATTTTAATATATTATATTAACTATCTTTTTTATTTTAGCTTTAGAAATATTAGTAATTATTTAATATAGTATATTCTCTAGTATTTATATAACTAATATACTTATCTAGCTAAAACTATTCTCTTTTATAGTATATATATATAAATATATATTCTAAATTCTATTATATACTACTAGTATAATATTATATTTATTATTTAACTCTTTATTTACTACCTCTACTAGCTATAATTATAAGAGGCTAGTAAAAGTATAGAGAAAAATTATAGTAGTAGTTAGGTTTAGAGAATAGTTATAGTTATAGTTAGGAGTATAAAAAAAAGGTAATAAAGGAGAAAGAATATAAGCTTCTAGAGAAAAAAAAAAACCGGCCCCTAAACTATATAGAATTACTAAGTTAATTTTAATTCTATAGCTAGATTTAAATCTCCCTTAATATAACTATCCCTCTAATTTAACTATAATCTCTAGAATATTTTTTATTAATTTTAAAATCTCTATTAATCCTTATTTTTCTCTATTATTATAAGTATTAACTATTTTATACTATATAAAACCTTATCTATATTAATATAAAATATAGTTTTATTATTTATATATATTATTACTATTACGTCCTTCTATTAAATATTAAATTATACTTTAAATTTAAAATTTATAAGGATATATCTATTTAGTAATATAGAGAGATATAGAAACTTATAAATAGTAAATATATATAGTTTTACTTATTATAAAATAATATAATCTAATTAATTATCTTATTTATTACTTTTTCTATAGCTATTAGTAGTATAGTATTACTAATACTAGGTCTTAAATATAATACCTATAGAATAATATTTAGAGGGGAGATAGTAAATATAATTAAAAATATAAAAAACTATTTTTATATAATATATAAAATTAGAAGTTATAACTTTAATATAAATATTTATATTACTACTACTAATATATAAATAATTTACTATTAGACTATATTTTTATAATATCTCTAACTAAATAGATAAGGATTATAATACTTTAAAATATAATACCCTATACCTTAACCCTATATATCTCCCTTAGTAGTAGATATTAAAAATAAAAAGGAAGGCTAGTTTATAAAAATAAATATAGAGGTAAATATAAAAAAAAAAGGAAAAAGCTAATATATATTATATATTATAACTACTATTTACTATATTATAATAGATTAGTTTATATTATAAATTAATTAAATATAAGAGAGACTAGATAAGAATATTATTTACTAGTATAATAAGGTATTATCTACTATTAAGTATATTATAAACCCCTTTTTTAAATATATAAAATTCTATAAAGTTATTAGTAATATAAAGTAGAATATAATATAAAATTATATATATCTAGTTATTTAAATATATCTAAGGCTTACTTTTTTATAGAATACTATAAAGAGTATATTTTAGATTTAGTAAAATATAATTATATATAGTACTTTTTACTAGGCCTATATATAGATTATATAGAAATATCTAAACTATATATCTATAATACCCCTTATATACTACTAAGACTTCTTAAACTATTATTATAATATAATATTATCTATATTTATCTTTTTCTACTAAGTATTTAAGGTAGATCTAAACTATCTACTAATACTAAAAATATTAGAGATAGTAAAAAGAATATAAAAGGATATCTATATATATTTAATAGAAATAAATAACTTTATTACTATAACCCTAGTTATAACCTATAATTACTAAATTCTAGCTTCTTTAAAATAAGTATATTATAAGTTTTAGTTAGTACTTATATAGTAGACTACTAGTAGGAGTAATTTTAATCTAGCTATTATAATAATAATTATATTTATTACTCTAGATCTATAGAAATCTAGCTTTAAATAGGTATATAACTTTATTATAGATATATTTATACTAAAGAAATACTACTATCTTATAGTATATTAATACTTTTAGGAGATAATTATAATATGGCTAGAAAAGGGAGATAAAGAGGAGAAAGAGAGAGATAAAGAAAAGAAAAAGGAAAATAAAAAAAAAAAGAAAGAAATAAAAAAAAAAAAAATAAAAATAAAAAAAAGGATATAGAAACTATTATAATAGTCCTAACTATAGATAATAAAATAAATAATACTAGTTTAATAATAAAAAAGACTATACTATTTAATAATATCTCTACTACTAATATAAAAATACTAGTTAATAAAGAAAATATTCTAATTATTTTATAGAACTATAATTAAAAAACTAATTAGAAGTTAAGAGATTTTACTTATACTTATTTTAGTATTAAGTTCTATACCTCTATATTTTAGCTTATTACTATAAGGTATTATTTTAGTACCTTTTAATATAGAGATATAGTATAGAGTTTTATATAGTAAAATAGTAATAATATTATTATCTATAGTATTAAAATATTATTTAAAAAGTATAAGAATATAATATAAATATTAGTCTAAAAGATAGAAATATTATTTATTAATATTATTAGTTATAGTAGTATTATATCCCTATTACTAATACTCTAAAATAAGATACTATATAATTTAAATATTTAAAATAAGGATTATTTCCCTTTTAAGCTTAGTAGCCTATTTTTTAATAAATAGTAAAACTATATAGTTAAATAGATCTTTACTACTATTAATATTAATAAAGTAAAAATAATATTTAGTAATCTAGATAATTATATTAGTATAAATAAGTATAGTATAAAAATAGGTACCCCTTTAATATTTATTATCTTTTTTTTTTTTAATTTATTTATTATAAATATAAGCCTTTTTTAATATTATCTTTCTATTTATTTATTTTACTAGTGGGTAGCCTATATATCTAATAGAACTACTAAATATTATATATAAAAATTTATTTACTAATAATATTAGTAATCTATTTTTATTTTTAAATCTTATTATAGTTATATCCTACTACTATAAGGGTTATAATAAAGATAAAACTATTTATATAATATACTATTATTTTTTATAATATATTAGTTTTCTTTTTATTTAGTATATATAATTTATTTATTTATTCTACTAGCTTATTACTATAACTATATCTACTAATAGTCTAATAGTATTATACTACTATTATATATATAGCTATTACCTCTAGAGTAATAAAGTAGGGTATAGGTAGAAAAATAATTAGTAATTTACTATACTTTTTAACTATATAATATAATAAATTATAGGGCTAGATATTAATATATTAATACTCTAGTATCTAATAATTACTTTCTAATATTAGTAAAATAAGGAGGTATTTCTACCCTATAGTATAAAGATACTAATAAAAGAATAAATAGAAATAGTCTAGAAAAAAAAGTATAAAGAAAACTATAAAATATAAATAAAATATATATCTATTACTATAATAGTAGTATATACTAAAGAAATATAATATATCTTTATATAAATATTTAGTTATAATTAATCTAATATCTATATATATATCTTTTATAAATAATATAGCTATCTCGACTTTAATATAAGTAACTTTAATATATAAGAGAATACTAGAGAGAAAGAGAAAAAAAATAATAGTAGTAATATAGACTAGTTAATAAAATATATTATTTTATATAGTTTAGTAAATATATATAAGCTATTTAGTAATAATACTTCTAAGGACTAAATACTATAATTAGGGAGTAAGTAGATACTAGTTTCGTTATTTAAGGGGATTAGTATAGTAGCCTATATTATACCTACTAATACTAATAAAATAAATAAATATCTATTATTTACTATTATTCTAGAAAGTAACTATAAATAGACTATAGTTATTACCCTATTTATTACTATATAGAATAATATTATAAGTAAATATTATAAGCTAAAGATCTATATTAATATATTTAGAATAAAATAGTTTTATAAATTTATATATATTATTATTACTATATCTAAATATATTAATATAGATATTTTTAAGGACTTTATATACTAGTAGTATATAAATAGTAAGCTAGAGTATTTAGTATTAAATAAGTATTACTATATTTTACTTTCTAATTACTAGTATTATAAAAATTTATTTAACCTCTATACCCTAGACTAATTTAGTATACTAATATTTTTACTCTTAGTTACTATTCTATTTAACTAGTAAGTATAAATATATAGTATACTAGTACTTAATAAGTATATAAAGGTTATATAAAAATTTATTACCTACTCTAATCTATTCTATTAAATTATTAAACTAATAAAAAAGTAGACTATAATATTAATAATAGTATTCTATATTTAGTATAAGTTATAATAGTACTATAAAATTATTATCTTTATTAATAATTATATAGTCTATAAGAATCTCTATACTAATATAGGTAAATATAAAAAGTTATTTATATACTATAAAAAAATAATAGTTAAAAAGAAGGAGATAGTATAGAATATATTTAATAAATATAAAAAAGATATTATTTTTACTATAAGTATATTTACTACTAGGGCTAACCTTATTAATATAAATATAGTTATTTATTTTAGAATATTTAATAATAGTATTAACTAGAAATAGAAATCTAAATAGATAGGATATAATAGAAAACTAGCTATTATTTATATTATATATAGTAATAATATATATATCTATATAGGTAAGTTTAATAGCTATATAAAATAGGTTATAAATAAAATAATATTTTTAAATTTTAATAAACCTATCTATATTTATATTATATTTAATTAATACTTTAATAGATAAATAAACTATACTATATATAAATCTAGAAAGTTTCTATATAACTTCTATATTTCCTTTATTCTAAATATCCTATTATATAAGTTTAGGGCTAATATACCTAATATATCCTTATTAGTCTAGATATTAATACTAATTTTTCTTTTAATATATACCCCTTTATTTATATAAGCTATAACTCCTTTATAAACTATATCCTCCTTTATATTAATACTTTTATTTACTTTTATTTTACTATTAGTATATATATATATAACCTCTATTACTACCTCTTCTATTTTAAATAAATATAATAGCCTACTCTATAGTAAATATATATAAAAATTTTTTCCTTTTCTTCCCTTTTTATATTATAGTACTATTAATATAGTAAATAGAATCTAGTTCTCTTTTCCTAATATTTACCCCTACTAATATAAGGATAAAGGTAGTATATATAATTTAAAAATATAAAAATATATATAATAGGGTAATCTAATATATCTATAATATAGAAAAAATATTTAGATAAATTTATTATATAGTCTATTATTAGTATATAGATTTCTACTCTATATATTTTATAATAGGCCAATTTTTTAATTATATTAAAGGATTTTATAGAGGCCTACTATAGGGTAACTATACCTACTTACTATATAACTAAATAAATAATAAAGCCCTACTATATTATTATTATTTATACCTATTTCTACTATATCTATATAATTACTAATAAGATAAAAATAATATATTCCTTAATAAATAAAATAACTATACTATATACTAATATTAATATATACTATAAAACCTCTAGATAATACTCTAGATAGTATATAGTTCTATTAAAATACTATAACTAGAATATATATCCCTAGTTAGTTATAATAAATTAAAAATAGTAAACTTTATTATATATTTTTTATAACTTATATTTCTATATTTCTATAACTATATTAGTTAGATATTATTAGACCTATTATAGTTTTATAAAACCTATTTTCTACTAGACTTATAATAATAGCTACTAGTAGTAAAAAAGTAAAGATAGATATATAAGTTTAAAGTATAAAAAGGAGTAAAGGCCTAATTTAACTAAGGTTAAAACTAGATAATAGTATATTTTAAATCTATAGTAATACTAAAATATCTATCTATAGATCCCCTTTTATATATAGTATATATTTCTATATATACTAGTAAAAGAAAATAATTTAAATTATTAAAAACCTATTTATATAAAATACTACCTAGGTATAAAATTCTATATATAACCTTAGAACTAAGTAATACCCTATATAAAAAATTTTTTATTAGTAAAAGTATACTATCTTTATTATTAGAGTTAGTATCTTTTTTTTATTAAAGAGTAGTTAATTTTTAGTAGGTAATAGATAAGGTTATATATATACTATTAAATACTCTAAATACTAGAGAAAAAAAGCTAATAATAAATTAGGTTAAGGTTATAAAGGGCTTTTAATACTTTAGAATTCTTAATTAAGTAGTAAGTAGGAAGTATAAATAGTATTTAATAAAGATAATATAAATTTTATATAATATAATAGAGTATTTTATAGCTAAGTCTAGTAATAGTTTTACTTAAAAAATAAATAACTCTTTTTTAAGGGTTTTTTTAATTAGTAGTAGTAGTAGTCTATATATTTTTTATTATTTATTAAAATATTTATATTTTTACTCTATATACTAAAGTTATTTATAAACTAGTAGTTTTTTAGTTAGTTTATTATAATAGATATTACTACTAGTTTAATAATATAATACTATTAATTAAAGATATAAACCCTTTTTATTTTAATTATAAATAGAGTAAATATAATATAAGAATATACTAAGTTTTAGGGGTAATAGAGTTTATATTAGGCTTATAGTAATTATTTTAATAACTATAAAGTAATAAAAATATAGAAAAAAATAATATAAATTCTAGATTTAAATAACTATTTAGAATAAATTTATAATATAGTATTCCCTTATATAATATATTATATATATATCGACTAAACTCTACTAGTATAGTATATAAGCTAGTATAAATATATTTTTATTTTTACTATTCTTACTCTTTTTATTATATCTTAAATACTATAGCCCTTAATTTTTATTAAGATTCTAAATAAGTGACCCTTACTCCCCTAGTTTCGAAAATTAAAGGGATTAAAGGTATTCTTTATTATAAAGTATTATAATTTCTATTTATAAAATCTACTAGTATTTAATAATACTTTCTATAATATTACTTTAGTCTATAAAGTCTATTAGTATTTAACTAGACTTTTTATTAATTTATCTTAGTTTATAGAATTTACTATTATTTAACTCTACTATAATTTAATATAAATTTCTATTAACTCGTTTTAGTATATAGAATCTACTATATTTTACCTCTAGAATTAAAATCTTTAAGTCTCTAGAAATTTATAGTATCTAGTATTTATTACTCTATATAGGCCTCTATTACTTATATTACTCCTTTCTTAAATTTATTATTTAGAGTATTTTAATATTATTATTTCTAACTATATTATTATTTTTAGTTATAGTCTCTAATTTAGACTATTTATACTTAAATTATTATTAGTCCTCCTTCTAGTACTTCTAATAAGTAAATATATACTAAAGCTATTCTAGACTTAAAGTCTAGATTATTTTATTATTATATTTAATTAAGTTAATAGGCTCTAGACTATACTTAATAATATATAAATCCTTAAGAAACTCTATTAAAAATATTACTTCTATATTAAAAATAACTTACTTAAGAAATAATAGTAAAAGTAGAAAATAATAAATAGCTTTTTATTATTAGTATATTTAGTATTATAGTAATTAATTTTCTTATTAGATTTATTCTTATTTAGGGTTATTTAAGTTATATTAGTTTATAGAGTCTACTAGAAATTAATTAATATAACTTTCTATTAGCTAGTTATTAAATAATATATTAGCCCTATAAGGAAACTAAGCTCTATAATCCTTATAGTAAATTTAGGGCCTCCTTAAAAGCTATATATATTACCTCCTATTTAGTATAAACTATTATTAATTCGTATTAATTTATAATAATATTAATAGTATTATTATTTATATTATAAAAAGTAAGTATTTATTATATTAAATATAAAAAAATATTAGATATAAAGGTTTTAGTATTCTTAATAATAGTTTTAGTAAAATTAGTAGTTACTAATAAGATTTTTAGTTAATAGTATATTTTATAAACTAAAGTAAACTAATAGAAAATACTATATAATACTAGTAAACTCTATAGACTAAAATAACCTCCTAAAATATATTATTAAATACTAGTAGATTCTATAAATTAAGGGGAGATAAAATATTTTTTAAATCCTTATACTAGTATATTTTATAAACTAAGATAAGCTAATAGAAAATATTATTAACTACTAGTAGACTCTATAAATAGAAATAAATTAATAAAAAATTCTATTATATTAATACTAAGTAGATAATATAGATACTATAGATATTTATATAATATATTATTTCTAGATTTCTAAATAAATTTTCTATATAGCTATTTAATAAATTACTAGTTATATTAATATCTTTTACTAAAATAGGTAGAAAATTATAAATAGGGTAGTTAAGTAATAGATATAATTCTAGAATAGATAGGTAAAAGTATAAGGGAATATATTAAATAAAAAGAAGCTATTTATCTATAAAGTTAAAATTTAAAGCTATTATATATATACTATATTCTCTAATTAATAATTACCCTCCTTATAAGTAAAAACCTATAAGAGAGATAACCTAGACTAATAAATAACTAGAAAACTATCTAGTATATTTTATTTTATAGTTTATTATTATTAAATCTTTTTATTTTACTAGTAGGTACTAGTATTATATAGATTAATACCTCTATTTATAATATTTTTAAATATCTTTATTAATTCTATCTAGTAGTTTAGTCGCGCCTCTAAGAATAATATATTATTAATAAGTATATATATATAGTACTTCTCTTCTATTTAATCTTAATAATAAACTTTAGTAAAGAGTTACTTAAACTTTTAAATACTATAATTTAGCTTCTAGAAAATAATATAATTAGTAGACTATAGGTTTAACTCTATACTACCTATTTCTAATATTAATATTATAATCTAAGGACTATTAGATTTATTTTCTTAAAAAAAATCTAGGGCGAGACTACGTTCCTTTTCTATTATTATAAAGGTATAGGTATAAATATTATTCCTTCTAAACTTTTTAAATATAAGGGTATTAACTATTTTAGTAATATTTAGCTATAAAGTTTCTATAATAATTTTATTAGACTTTCTATTCTAATATTTTATCTTTATAATCTTATATAGAAGTTTTTTTCCTATTAATTATTTTATATTATTCTTTATATTATATATTTCTAGTAGCTTTCTCTATATATTAGAGTTATATAGAAAAGTTAGAAATTTAAATAGGTTATAGCTTTTAGTAAACTTACTAGATTTCCCTTATTTATTTTTTTTACCCTACTATTAATATATTAACTATATTATACTTATTATATTTATAATAGTAATATAATTATATATACTAGTCTATTTACCTTTTATAGGCTTAATTCTAAGTTTATTTTTATTATATTTTATATAATCCTTCTTATACTTATATTTAACCTTAGTATTTAATATATTTTCCCCCTTTATAATCTAGTACCTCTTATTTTTATTTAGCCTTATAGTAATTTTTTTATAAATTAATTTTATTTTTATATCGATAATAGGTATACTATTATACTAAAGAATATTAAAAGGCTATATAATTATAAAGAATAGTATAATAAATACTATTATTTTTATAATTACTTTATAATAGTCTAATTATTATAATTTATTATACTCTATACTTATATTACTAACTATTTTTATAATTAATTTCCCTAATATATTAAGTATTTTTACTCTAGATATAAAATCTAGCTACTAGAAAACTTAGTATATATCTTTTATACTTATCTACTTAAATTAATAAAGCCCTAAAGTATAGAAAATATAATATCTAATCTAGTTAGAATAAGTTAATATACTAGATATACCCTATATAATTAGATAGATACTATATATAATATAAAAGGAATTATAAATAAAATTAAAAATTATTTACTATTAAATACTATTTATACCCTTATAGAATTTATCCTATACTAAAAACTTAACTATAAGAAATTATATATTATATAGATAGGCCTTTAAATAATTAGTATTTAGGGCTAGAATTTTACTATTAGGTTTTATCTTAACCCCCTTAACCTAGGTTAATAAACTAAACTTAACCTAGATATTTATAAAATAGTCTAGTATAGTTAGAATAATAAAATTAAAAACTATAGCTAGTATATAGCTATTAATAAATCTAACCTTTATAATTTTAATTTTTATAAATTCTAAAATAATATTTAACTATATTATTCTATATTAAATTTTAGATATATTTATTTATATATAATTCTCTTTTAGAATAATCCTATATAGGTAAAATTATTTTTAAGTATAATATTAAGTATATATACTAACCTCCTTAATACTAAAAAAACTATACTAGTTTTATTTATTAAATACTTATATACCCTTTATACCTAACTTAAAAGTAAATCTAAGTCTAAAGTAACTCTTAAAAAACTAGCTACCCTTAAAAAGTATTTAAATATTATATTTAAAGCTATTAAGAGTATTATATAGAGTAATAATTAGTATATTATTAATTTTAAAAATTTTATTTAAATATATAGTTTTATAGTTATATAGTATATACTAGTAGATAATTAGTAGTAAGTTTTATAAGGGGTAAATAGATTTATTAGATATATTTAGTACTAGGTATTATAAAAAGTCTCTATAGGTCTAATACTATATAACTATAGTATAGTTAACCTCGTAGTACTTTATAATAATTATTTTAAGTATAAATTTAATAATTTTATTTATATCTAGTTTATTATTATAAATATTACTATCTATTATTATATACTCTAGCTAGAAGATTTCTATAATAAAGAAAATCTAGTAGAATTTAATTCTAATACTCTCTATTAGTCTAAAGTACTTAAAGGAAATACTATTAGTTTACCTTAATTTATCCCTATTAAGTTAAGAAAGTACCTCTAATTCTTATTATATTATTTCTAAATAAATCCTTATATACTTTTTAATTAATATAAGCTTTTTAGATATTTAAAAAATTAAAAATATATTATTATAATTATTATAATTATTATTTTTAAATTTAATTACTTTATTTTTATTAATATTATTATATAGTGTTATCTAGCCCTTATAATTACTATTAGGGTTTTTAAATAAATACTCTTTATTTTCTATATTATAGACTAAGTAGAAGTACTTTTTTTTATAATATAAGGTATACTAGACTAGAGGGATATTACTATTAATCTTAAACTTATTATTAATTAAAATAGTCTTTTCCTTACTTAAGCTAAAATTCTAGATATCTAGTTTTCTAAAGTTAATATTTTTTTTAAATCTAAAGAATCTATAACTATTATAGAAATTATAAATAAATTAGATTAAACTATAATTACTAGAAAGATTTTTATTCTAGTTATCTTCTTTAGTATTAGTTATAACTATATTAAGATTACTATAAATATATAAAAAAGAAGAATACTTATTATTACTAGCTAGAGACTTATTAATAATATTACTAGTAGGGTTTTTATTATTTATATTATCTAGATTATTATATATTTTACTAGAGTTACTATTATTATTACCTATAAGGTTACTAGATAATATAATAATAATATCTATATATATAATATTTTTAATTACTTAGTTATAAGTAGAACTAGAACTATATTATAATATATTAGTATTACTATTTAGACTAATCTAATTCTTACTAAAAGTATAACTATTTAAGTCTTAATTATTTATATTATCTAAAATAATATATATTCTATTAGAGTTACTACTATTATTACCTATAAGGTTATTAAATAATATAGTAAAACTACCTATAGGTATATTATTTATAATTAAGCCATTTTTTATATAATAAGTAAGAGGTTCTATTTTACCTATTTTATAGTTTTTAGTAATTAGATAACTAGTTTTTAAATTTATCTAATAATATTTATAAAATAGAGATAATAATATATTTTTACTTTATTTTATTTTTACTTTTATTACTATACTAACTTTATTATTTTCTAGTAATTCTAGGAATAAAATTATAAATATAGTAGCCTTACTAAAACTAAAATTTAAGAGCTTTTAAATTATAGTATTAAGAATTATATAGATTTAGATAGAAATATACTTCTTCTTTACCTCTTATATATAAACGCGATAATTCTATATAGTTTTAAATAGTATATTAGTTTTTTCTACTAATAGTATTTACTATACCCTATTAGTATTACTAATCTAAAATATATTAATAATACTAAATTTAGTTAATTTATTTAATATTTTATATTATATAAAGTTAAATATAAGCTTGGTTTACTATAGTTAGATATAAAATAAAGGGTATATTTTAGTTTAAATAGAGATTCTATATAAACTATAGTATATATTATTAATTAGTTTATTAATTAGTTTTTTAATTAAGATTATTATTTACTTAGGTTTATTCTTTTAGGCTAATACTTATATAATAAATAACTCTTACTTAATAAATAATTTAGACTTAATAGATAATTTAGACTTAATAGATAATTTAGACTTAATAGATAATTTAGACTTAATAAATAATTTAGGCTTAACTATTAAAATAGTTTTTTTTACTATAGACTTAGGCTTACTATACTAGTTTAGTATTATATAAAGAATATATACTTTTTATATATTATTAAAGATTTTTTAAATATTTAATATAGGGATTCTTTATAGTACTAGAATAGTATAAGTATTTTAAAAAGAGGACTTATAGTCTTTATATTATATATTAGTAGGGTTTATTATAAAATAGTACTCCCTTAGCTATAAGGGTTAATTTAACCTAAGGTTAAATCTTTTTATAAGATATTTACCTATCTTTAAGCTTAGGCCTTATCTAGTAGCCTATATATAGATTAGTTAGTAGATTTTAAATACTTAATATATAAAAAGTCCCTTTCTAGAACTCTCTCTATTTTAGTATTTTAAATTTAGTTTTAATTTATATAGTTTCTTTTATCTATCTAATTCTAAGAGTATTTACCCTATTTAGTTATATTCTAGCCTTATATTAAACTTAAAACCCTTTTTTTTAACTAGAAATTAATAATTATAATATCTACCTTTAGCTCTTTAGATATAGAAAGATCTACTAAAATTCTAAAATTTTTTTAGATTAGCTATTAAGGTACTAGAATGTCCTCTAAAGTCCTTATTAAAGACTAGCTATTAAGGTATTAGAATATCCTCTAAAGTCCTTATTAAAGGCTAGCTATTAAAATACTAGAATATCCTCTAAAGTCTTTATTAAAGGCTAGCTATTAAGGTACTAGAATATCCTCTTAGATTTTTTAAACTCCCTTAAAGACCTACTAATATTAGATACCTTTAGTAGAATTAACTACTATAAAGATTAAATTCCTTTTAGATAAAAGTATATATCTATTATAGGTATACTAAAAATAATATATATATCCTTAGTAAATAGACTTAAAATAGGACTAATTACCTATTTATTACTTATACCTTACCTACCTAAACCTATCTTTTACCCTTATAGTAAATATTAATTTATATAATATTTCTATTTTAAATAGCCCTCTTTTTTTATCTACTTTACCTCTAAATAGTTCTATACCTACTATACTACTACCTATAACTAAGTATATAAAGATAAAACCTCTAGTACCTAAATAGTTTATTAATAGGGATTTAATACCTTTTCTTTAGAGCTATACTAGGACTTACTTTATAAGCCGCGCTACTAAAGTAATAGTAGCTTTTAATTTTAATAAAAAAGACTTTAATAATATTTTAAAAGTAAAAGACTCCTATTATAGTATAACTATAGGTAAGATACTATATATATTACCCTAAGATTACTTACCTATTCTAATATAAGAATAGGTACTAGTAGCTAAAGCCTTTAGTATATAATCTTCCTATAAGCTAGAAAACCTACTTTTCTAGATTAAACTTTTTCTACTAAAACTAGATATCTAGCTACCTAAAGGTACTAAAGAATACCTAGCTAATATTAGTAAAATTAAAAAGAAATTAGACCTCTATTAGAATCCTAGAACTAGAAACTATAAAGAAAAAGAAAATAACTTTAAAACTAGTCTATAAATAGCTAGACTATAAAAGCTAAAAAAAGTATTTAAACTATATATAGCTTTTACTAATATTAATATAATTATTCTAAACCTAATTACTTTAGATAGAAAGTATCTAGAAACTTTAAACTACTAAGGTCTAGAATTTACTACTACTTTTAATATATATATAGGCTATATTAAGGCTAATATAGCCCTATTTACTATAAAGCTATAGCTTATAGTCTTATCCTATTATATATATAAAATATAGGACTAGTAATAAAAGCTAGTCTAGTAAAATACTAATTTAAATAATAAAATTAATATTATAATAGACTTCTAGATATAGACTTAGAAAGAAAATAATTATCTATAAACTAAAATTATAGAACTAAAAAAGACTACTAAGGCTAAAAATTAACTAATATAGATAATAATTAGTAATTTAGATAGTAATAATAGCTTTAAGTTACTTTACTAGTTTAGTACTTTTCCTACTAAGCTAGTATCTACTATTAAATATAATACTAAACTAGTTACTCTAAAAATAAATAATTAGTAAGATATAGACTATTCTACTATAGGTTAATATATCCTAAGAGTAAATACCCCTAGTAAACTTTTCTATAAAGTACTAAACTTTTACTATATAAAATACTAAGCTTATTAGAGTAAATATCTATCCCCTAAAATTCTAGACCCTAATAAATTTAATAGTAATAAGGCTTAGTTTAAGCTATAGTTCTATTTACTAGAGGTTAAGATTAAGTCTAATATAAACTATTTTTAGTAAAATACTTCTAAAGAATATATTATAGTTATTACTAATTATATTAATATATAACTAGAAGACTATATCTTTAAAATTTTTAATATCTAGAAATAATAGTAATTAACTATATCTCTTATAGGTCTATATAACTACCTCTAAGCTATATTTATATTACTAAACTAGAATATTAATATCTATACTAATCTCTAGAAAATAATACTTCTACTTAGAGGAGATATAAACTTATTTATTATATAATATAATATATTTATAAACTAGGCTAGGTTTTATTTTAATAATTTTAAAGAGATACTCTATAAAAAGCTCTATATAAAGCTTACTAACTAACTTATCTAGAATACTATTAACTCTATTATAAACTATAATAAATTTTATACTATTATCTATAAGCTATATAAAGCCTATAAATATAATTATTAAACTAATTATAATTAATTTACTCCCTCTACCCTATACTATTATAAGGAGTTTTTATTATAAATAATTATTTTAGCCCCTTATTATATTATAGGACTACCTAAAGATACTATAGTAGAATTAGCTCTAAAGCACTAATCTACTAACTCTAAATATAGGTATTCTAAGGAGTAGTATTATAAGAATTAGATATATTATAACTACCTTTTTAAAAACTATATCTACTATAATTACTCTATTAAACTCTATAATAGATATACTATCGCTACTATTATAAAGGTTTAAGAAAAGAATAAGATTTATTTTTTTTTAAAATTTAGTAATAAATATACCTCTAATAAAGACTCTAAGTTAGACTTTAAGTTAAAAAATTAGAAATACTAGTTAACTCTAGACTAGTACCCCTAATAGAAGTAGTAGGTATAGAACTAATTAACCTATAAAAGCTAGTATTCTACCCTAAGAAGTATTATACTAACTCTAAAAATATTTAAATTCCTAACTTATTTAGGGGAATACCTTTTATACTTCCTATAATATTTTAAAATAATAGATATAAAGTTTATATATATAGCCTTATTAATTCTAGTATATCTATATATAATTTTATTACCTTATAGCTAGAGAAAGTACTAAGGTATTAACTTAATATTAAGTTAATATAGCTTAAATATCTAATCCCTTTTAAGAGTTTTATTAGTAAAAAGGCCGTCTTAGTTAATTACTACTTTTAAGTAGTACTTAATATTAATAGATACTCTATAACTATATAGTTTATTCTATATAAAATAGGAGACTATAACTTTATTATAGGATAAAAATTCTTTAAGAATACTAAAATACTAATTAATTATTATAACTAGTACTTATTATAGCTAGATAATATACTATTATAGATTATTACTCTACTTATAGTACTATACTACCTACTCCTACTAGTTAATAAAAAATACTAGTTTAATACTAACTAATAGAATACTAACTTTAAAAAGGAGAATATTTAACTTTAATAAGTATAATTACTCTATAGGGAATATTTCTCTATAAAGGAGTTTAAAATTTTTATAAAGTCTATAATATTATTTATCTCTCTAGTATAGACTACCCCCTAGAACTATAGTAATTATTAACTATTTTTAATAGAGCCTATTCTAGATAAGGATTTTATTATAATATACTATATATTTTTAAATAAGGATAGTAATAAAACCGAACTACTAGAGTCTAGAGATAAAAATTAGTAATTAGCTAAATCTAGTATTAAAAATAATACCCTAGTATATAGATATAGTAATAAGTTACTATATAATAATAAATTATTATTAGGGAAATTAACTATCTTTACTAAACCTAATTCTATTAGAGACCCTAGTAAATAAGTTATTAAGAAACTCTTATAAAAGTTAAAAATTAAACTAAAAAATTACTTAAAGAACTAAATTATTACTACCTTCTACCCTATAGAGCGGCTTTAATATAAGAAAGATTTATATAAAATAAATAAAGTACTATCTAATCTAGAGCTACTACCCTTAAAGGAACCCCCTAAGTATTAAATACTAATAAGAGAATAGCTCCTTAAGGCTAGTATTAATATTTTAACTATTTCTATTATAGTATTTATAGTTAGTATATAAAATATAGAGATTAGCTCTATTAGTTAATATAAGTTATTTAAACTTATAAAGGCTAAGTATTATAAAAAGAAAGCTATAACTAACTCTCTAGAAAAGTTTTAAAAATAACTACTAATAAAATTTAAAGCTAAGCTTCTCTACTATAGATAGGTAGAGATAGATATTTCTTACTTTAGTAAATAAAAGGTAAATACCTTACCCCTATAATAGGAAAGTATTAACTATAATATTATTTTTACTAAAAATATTAGTATTTTAAAGACCTCCCTACTATATCTTATATCTCTTAATAAGCTAGAATTACTATACCTATATATTTAGAATATAGTAAAGAAAGAGTTTATTTCCCCTAATAATACTAGCTTTACCTCCCCTATCTTATATATAAAGAAGTCTAAAGGGGGATAATATCTTTATATTAATTATAGAAGGCTTAATAGTATTACTAAAAAGAATATTATTTCTATATTACTATTAAAGGAAACTCTTATATACCTATTTAGGGTATATATATTTACTAAACTAGACCTATAATAAGCCTTTTACTATATATAACTTATTAAATATACCTCTAACCTCTTTATATTTTAAACTTAATATAATAACTTTAAGTATAATATTCTCCTTTTTAGTATAACTAATAGACTAGTATTATTCTAATACTTTATTAATATAATTTTAGTTAATATAATTAACTTAATTTATATAGTTTATATTAATAATATCCTTATCTACTCTAAGGACCCCCTAGAGTACAAGGCTTATATATCTAAAATTATTAAATAGCTAAAAGAGTACTACCTCTATTATAATATTAAGAAAAGTAAATTTACTATTTAAAAAGTTAAATTTCTAGGCTTTATTATTACTATTAATAGGATTTATAAGGACCCTAAGAAGGAAACTATAATATAAAACTAAAAAAAGCCTACTAGCCTTTATACCCTCTAATTCTTTTTAGAATTCTATAATTACTATTAGGCCTATTTTAAAAACTATAGACGTGTTATTTAACCCCTTACTAAGCTAACTAAAAAAGGTATCTAGTATAAGTTTTAGGAGGGAAATAATAATAAGAAGATCGAGTTATTAAGTATAGATAAAAATATTAATAAAAAGGTATTTCCCCTAGCTAATAGCTTAAAAATAAGTATATTTAAAAAAAGGTTATAAAAAGGTAAAGATTAGAGTAGGATTTAAACTAGGGTTATATAGCTTAATATCTTAGGGCTTAGTAATTAGAGGCTTGGCGCGTAGAGCGCTAATTACTAGCAGGTTCTAATTTAATTAACTATAGTTATAACTTTCTTCTATTAAGGTTAAGGCTAGATATTATAGTATAGTAATACTATAATACCTCTTCTCTCTATTTTCTTAAATATTATAATACTATATAATATAACTATAGATTCCAGCTCTTTACTATATAAAGGTACGCCATTTCCCTAGATAATATAGATAGCTAATAAGTATAGGAATATCTATAGTATCGCTCTATATTACTATTAATCTCTAGGAGAATATAACTATAAAATCTTGCCTAGCTATTTACTAGGGCACTAATAATAACCTTAAAATTAAAGCTATAAAATAGCTACTATAAATCCAGGACTTCGCTAATACCTACTATAAAGTAAAGCGCTCTAATTATAGACCTAACTTAGGGGTAGTATAATATAACGCCACCCGCTAGCTTATACTATAGGTATAAGCTAGGCAGGTAGCCTTAATATTAGGAGAAGCTATCCTAGTATATTTATTAGAATAGACTTAGATATATAATAATAGAATCTAAGCTACTTAGTAATAGATCCTTAAAATCCTATTACTATCCTACTAACTATAGACAACCCTCTATACCCTAGAGAAGGGAAATAAGAATAAAGATTTTATAGATAAATTACTAGAAAAGGGAAGTATTATATAAATATAAGAGGTACTTAATACTATTATAGTATTAACTAATTTATATTAAGCGACCTGCCCTAAGCGGGTTATAAAGTATAGAGCAGGTAGTATTAGTATAGATATAGTAGCTTAAGTAGATAAAAAAGAAATAGGGGTATACTAGTTTTAAGGGTATCTAGAAGATAGGTATTATTAGAGGGTTAGCTATTATAATTACTTTAAGACCTAACTATAGATAGGTAGATAGTATCTCTTTAATTATAAATAGCTATAAAAAATATTATAAAAATTAATAACTATTATTTATAAAGTAAAGACGCTATAGTATAAGTTTAAAAATAAGGAATATATTATTTTTTAAGCTATAAAGAATTTTCTCTATTTAAATAATTTTATTATATAGTACTTCCCTTACTATAAGATATAAATAGAGATTAATACTAATAATAGTATTATTATAGAAGCTATTTTATAAATATAAGATAATAAAATCTAAAAATCTTTTAGTTTCTACTTATATAAAATAAAACTAGTAGAGATAAATTATAATATTTATAATAAAGAAATACTTACTATTATAAATAGGTTATATATATAATATATTTAGCTTATTAGTTTATAGTTAGAAGAGCTATTTACTATTATTATAGACTATTATATACTTAAATACTTCTCTATAAAATAAGAACTTATACTCTACTAGACTTATTAGTTAGAAATATTATTCTAGTATAATTATATAATTATATTTTACTTTAGATTTATAAATATTATAGTTAATATACTATTATAGAAATAGAAAGAACTAGTTATATAAAAAATAAAAGCTAAGTTAGTTTATATAATATATTTCTTTCCCTAATAATAGGATATTACTAATAATAATACTAATAATAAGGACTATAAAATAGTAGTATTAGTTACTATTACTAAGCTAAACTAGTAAAGTAGAGAGGCTAAATTATAAAACTCTTCTATTATACTAGTAAACTACCTACTTAAAGTAAATTATACTAACCTAATCTTAGAACTATTTTAAAAGGCTACCTCTAAACTAAATAGTAAATATAATAGAATATCTTTTAGACTTTTTTTATACTAAGACTATCTAGTTATTTCTAAAACTAATTAGCTTTAAATAATCCTTATTTATATAGTTTACTTCTACTAGATAATTATATACCCTAGTACTAAAAAGACCTATAAACTTATCTAGAAATTATACTATTAGAGCTATATATATATAGATATTAAATAGTTTATATATAATTATAAAATCTACTACTAGACTAAGCCCCCTTATAATAAGAAGCTAGGCCTACTCTAGTTACTACCTATTCTAGAGGTTATATAGTAAAATATCTTTATAGACTTTAAGAATTTTCTACTAGACTAAAAGGGCTTTAATAATATTATAGTTTATATATACTATCTAAATAAATATACTTTTTTACTACTATACTATAAAATAATTATTATAAAATAGGCTACCTTCCTTTACTACTAGTATATCTAGAGGATTTTTAGTATCCCTAAATCTATTATATTAGATTAAGGGCTATAGTTTACTTTTAATTTTACTAGTAAACTATATTATTTTATAGATATATAGTAGAAATTTATATTTATAGGTTATATCTAAATAGATAGCTAAACTAAGATATATAATAAGTATATTAACTAGTATTTTTACCTATTTATTAATAAATTTTAGGATAATTAGTTAGATCTACTACCTTTAATAGACTAGGTATAAGCCTCTTTACCTAATAAATCTACTAGTTTCTCTCTATATAAAATTAAGTTTAGCTATAAAGTTAAAGTTTTTTAGAACTAAAGAAATAGAGTTAGGTTATCTAAGAACTTCCCTAATAATATTAGCTTTAAGTAAGCCTATAAGTTTATTACTACTTACCTTAAAGCTATTATTTAGGTCTATAACTAGGCCTATTAGAACCTTATTATAGTATAAGACTTAATAGTAAAATAAGCTAATAAATACTACTAACTATCTAATTTTATTATTAGTAACTTTATCTATATTACTCTAAAAGGCTTTTTAATATTATATCCCTCTATTAAGTTTAATAAGTAAATATATAGTCTATATTATATTATAGAAATAAAAAAGTTATTTTATAAATTTAAATTACTATTATATATAAAAGTTTATCTAGTATTTTATATAGATTATCTTTAGAAAGTACCTAATAACCTACTTTCTAGATAATACTAACTATAGAAACTATTAACTAAAGTTAATAATACCCTTAAGTAGAAGGTATTACTTATTTATAATAGTTAATTAAGCTAGAAAAAACTTTAGTACTAAATAGTATAGTAAGACTATAACCTAGATAATATATAATATCTAGTATTTAACTTTAAAAATACCTTAAAGTTAGTAGGTAACTTTTATAACGCTAATCCTTAGGTAGCTAGACCCCCTAAGTACCTAGATACTTAAAAGAAAGCTATTCTTAATAAAGTATTTTTAGATAGTAATCCTAAAGATAATATACCTATTAAAGTAGGTAGTTAATAAAGGATTATCTAAAAATAGGCTAGTTAGTATAGTAGCTTAATTTAGATAGTCTATCTAGTATCTATAAGGTATACTTACCTTATACTTTTTAATACTATAAAGAATTAAGCTTTATATATTAAATATTTTAAGCCTTTAACTATAATAAGGAATTTAAGATTTTAAACTAGATTTTAACCTCTCCTTATAAGATTAGGGAACCCTATATAATATATATATAATAGCGTGTAACTAACTATTTAGAAAAATTCTAAATAAAGGTATTTTTATATAGGAAATTATAGAGCCCTATATAATTATACTAGAGTAGGATACTCTAATCTAGTCTATAACTATATAAGTTTAATAGGAAATTTTTTAAGGGTATAGAGAATATTTTTTTTATTTTTTTTTTTTTTTTTCTAGACTAATTTATTCTTTTCTTTCTTTTTATAGATATAGGTATTTTTATAGTTCTTAGAGACTATTAAGACCCTAGATTACGCTTAGAGGGGAGTAGTATAAGGATTAATTTAACCTAAAATTAAATTCCCTTATAGAATATTTATTTACCTTTAAGCTTAGACCTTATCTAGTAGCCTATATATAGATTAGTTAGTAAATCTTAAATACTTAGTATATAGAGAGTCCCTTCCTAGGACCCTCTCTATTTTAGTATTTTAAATTTAGTCTTAATTTATATGGTTTCTTCTATCTATTTAATTCTAAGAGTATTTACTCTATTTAGCCATATTCTAGCCTTATATTAGCTATTTTTTAATACTCTTAAACTAGCTAATAGTAAGGCTAAATATAATTTTATAATTAATATCTTTAAGCTCTATAGGTTTAGAGTAAGTAGTAAACTAGACCTAGTTAAATAATATTAAAGGTAGTATTATAAAAGCTTAGTATAATATAATAGCTATATAAGACTAGAAAGAATAATTAGTAGTAAATAATAAATTATAAAATTAAATCTATTAGTATATTTTTATATTAGTTAGTATAGATAATTAAAAAAATAAATAATTTAATATAGTATTAGTACTAGATTATATTATATTCTCTATTACTTAGAGTAAAGGTAAATAGTAAAGAAATACTTAAAAATAAAATAATTAAAAAAGTAAAGTTATTTTACTATAGGCTAATATTTAAAGTATAGTAGTTAGATTATAAACTAACTTTTTATAAATCTATACTAGTTTATATTAATAAATAAAATATAGGGATTTTTATATTATATTAAATTATTATAATAAGCTTTTTATTATCTTAGTAAAGGAAATATAAATATATATTTAATAGTAGAAAATAGGATAAAGTAATATTAATTAGTCTAAATATATAATATAATAAGCCAATTTTATTTAAAACTATATAAGCCTATATTAATAGGTAGAGTATAGAATTTTTATATTATACTAAACTATTATATTAAACTATTATATTAAAGTTACTATTATATAGGGGAAGGAAATTAGTAAATATATACTTAAGAATAGGGAATTAGTTATACTTAAATAGATTATATTACTCTATATTAAAATATAGAATATATATTTTATATAAAGTATATTAATATAATATAAAAAAAAAGTATAAAGGAAACTATCTAAAAGTATAAAACTATATATTTAAATATAACTAAACTAGTTAATACTATAATATAGAATAAAAGTAGAAAATATATTAAAAATATTTTTCTAGATCTAGATAATTAGTATATAATAGATAGTATTAATCTAAAATATTATACTAGATTACTCTACTATAGAATAGAAAAGTAAAAAGAAATTATAAAAATTATTTTAAGCCTAGCTAGTTAATATATAATAGAGAGTATTAATTATAAATAATTTACTAAATTACTAAGTAATATAGCTAGAAGTTAAACTATTAAAGTAATATAGCTACTAAAGAGAATATACCTATATTAATTATATAATTTTTATTTATTTATACTAATTATAAACTTTTTATTTATAACTAAAATATTTAAATAGTTTTTTTTCTCTTTTACTTCTTTTTTTAATCCTATAAATAGCCCCTTTAATCTTAATATTTTTTTTTTACTTTTAAATTTTATACTAAACTAGTATAGTAAGTCTTTATAATTATATTTTATAAATATATACCTATCTATTTTATAAATTACTAAAGATATACTCTCTATATATAAAAGTACTTTAATAAGTTATTAACTATTATATAGCTATTACTATTATAAATAGTCTAGTAGTATATTTTATTACTTATAATACTAGTTACCTATTATCTAAAGGAAAGTTTTCTAAGAATATTATTATATTTATAATCTATCTAGAAAAAAAAAAGAATACTACTAATAATACTAATAATAAAACTAAGAATATAATTAATAATAAAAATAATAATATTTTTAGCCTCTATATAAGTAATATTTTTATAAAGAAAAAGTCTATTAGTAAAAAAAACTTATTACTTCTTTATAATAAATATAAGTAATTTAGCTATTTTTAAACTTAATACTCTAACTAAATATATAACTAGTATAAGTAATCTAGCTATTTTTAAACTAAATACCCTAGCTATTTCTATAACTAATATAAGTAATTTAACTATTTTTAAACTAAATACTCTAGCTATCTCTATAACTAGTATAAGTAATCTAGCTATTTTTAAGCTAAATATTCTAATTAAATATACTATAAGTATAGTAATCTAGATTATTTAGTATTAAACTATTAATTACCTAATAAGTATATAGCCTATAATAAAAAAAAATATAAGTATAAAAAATATTTAAATAAATATTTTTATTATTTAGATATTAACTATATAGTTAATATATACTATATAATCTAATATATAGCTACTTCTATTAAAATACCTATTACTAAAAATACTTTTATTAAGGTATTTACTACTATAAATATACCTATTAAAATATTAACTAATCTAAATACTATAAAGAATATTAAACCCCCTCTTAGTATATTTAAAATACTAGAGATTAGCTAATTAGAAATTATAATATTTATAATAATATAGCCTAAATATATTTTATTTATATATTTATATTTAGTAATTTTATATTTAAGTAAGAATATAAAAGGCTATTAGATTTATAAAAAAACTATTCTCTAAATATCTATCTTTAACCTTTTATAGAATATTAAAATCTATAAGCTTTTACTTAACCTATTTTCTAATAACCCCTTATTTTTAAAAAAAAATAAGTATAATTTTAAGTAATTTAATATTTTAAATTATAATAAGTTTTATAAATTAGTTTATAAAGAGAATATTACCTCTAGTCTCTATTATATTATCTAGCTAGTAGAATTATATAAAAATAATAATAATAAAGTAATAAACTATTTTATTTTTAGTTTATTATTTAATAGTAAATAGGGCCTATTTATATCTTATATATATATACTTTAAAATATAATACTAGAGTATTATTAAATAAATATCTACTTTTATACTACTACTATTTTATAATTTAAAAATACTATAATTAAAATTAATATATTAATAAATAATTATTATATATATAATACCTTAGCTAACTAGTTTCTATATAAAAAGATTAATATTTAATTTAAAATAAAATTACCCCCTAATATATACCCCTAATATAAGATTAAGGCTTATAAATAGTTTAATTACTATAATAAGCTTTTAATTATATATTTTTTTAATACTATTATAGAATTTAAGGTAATACTAAATATAGTATTTATACTAATATATATATATCTAGTTAAGATTAATAAAAATTCTAATTAATATTTCTACTTTATACTTATAATTATAGATAAGTATCTAAACCTTTATATTAATAATAAGTTTAATATTTAGTTTTTTAGTAAGAATATAAGTAAGAGTAATATATAATATAAAAATATTATACCCCTAAATAATTTTAGTAGGGGTCTAGAATACTATATATAAGTTTAATAACCTTATAATTATAAATTTAAATTTAATCTAGTATCTAAATTCTTAGCTAATTATATTATAAAGACTAGAGATTATAAAAATATTAATAAGCTATAGGTTATACTAGACTATTATCTAGAAATCTAGATTTATATTTAGACTAAGAAACTAAAAAACTAGATTAAATATAAAATTAATACTCTATAAAAGTTATTTTAAAAAAAGGAGAAACTATAGTATTTATTTAATATATTTTTAAATAATAATATACTTAGCCTTTTTATATATAACTACTTTAGTCTATATATTAAAAAGTATAAATAGAAGATTATAAATATTATTATTAACTAAGCTACCTATACTATTAAACTAAAGAATAAGTAATTAATATACTTTATTTTTTTAAAAAGTTTATAAGATATAGTTAGCCTTATATAAGGTACTAGTAGTATAGATAAATCTAGACTAATTAAGGTTATTATATATTACTATTATAAAATATTTATAAAAAGTTATAATATAAAATAGCTTTAGGTTATCTTATCTATTAATATATAGCTAGATAAACTAATTATATAAATATATAATTACCTTATAATATAATATAAAAAGTATTATATAAACTATCTTAATATTAATATTCTATACTCTATTATAATTCACTAGTATATATAAATAATAGAAAAGAAGGTTTAGTAAAAAAATATACTTATTAAATATAAGAATATTAATACTTATCTAGAATATATACTTAGCCCTAATAATTCTACTACTATTACTAATAATAATACTATTAATAAATTTAGTATAGAGAAACTATTAATTAACTATATACTATATATATTATTAATAAAGAAAAATAATACCCTTAATAATATATAACTAAAGGAAGGCTATATATTTAAAGGATAGTAAATATTATACCTTACTAATATCTCTATAATAGATAAACTCTACTATCCTATTACTAATCTAGATTTAAAAAAATATAAATTATTTTATAACTTATTTAATAAATATAGTAAAGGCTATAAATTTAAATTTAAGAATATAGAAATATTTAATATAGCTATAAATTATATAATAGTCTATCTAGCTAAAATTACCTATATTATTTTTATAATACTATATATTTTATTAGAGTATTATATATATATAAAGTTATAGATCTATATTATATTTTAGAATAAAATTAATAGAATTACTAAGTATTAAATACTTTATTCCTATATTTAGTTATAACTAGATATCTATTATATTCTTTTTAGAAATATCTACTAACTATCTTCTATTATAAAATTAACTAAAATTATTAAAAATCCCTATTTCTAGAAATAAACTAGTATTTTACTATTTATATATCTTCTATTTAATAGTCTCTTTTAGCTCTAGTTAAACTTATAATACTAGTATATAGAGAATATTATTAACTTAGTAAATATAGTCTAGTTAGATAAGTAACTATATACTAATTTTAGTATTAATAACTAATTTAATATTCCCCTTATCTATAAGTTTTTTAAAAAGAAATTTAATATAAAAAAAATAATTTATTTTATCTAGACTATAGGTAAAATTAATATAAATTTAATTATTAAGTTAAGATTTAATATATTCTTTACTAAATATAGTTTTAATTTCCTAATCTAGTTTCTTAATTAGGGTTTTAAGGGTAAGAATATTCTTATTATTATATTTTATATAATATAGTATTTAGTCTATATTATAGGTATCTATATAATTACTATATACCTATTAAATAAGGTAAAAAATACTAATAAGTTTAAAAGTATTTTTAAGAATATAATAAAGGTAATAATTATTACTATTAATAATATTTAGGGTTTAGAAAAAAATATTATATTATTTAATAATACTATTACTAGTACCCTTAACTTTATATTTAATATAAACTATATATTATTAACTTTTACTTATCTTTATAATAGTATAATTATTATTAGAAATAGTACTACCTATTAGTTAGTATTAAATAAAAATAAATATTACTAGAAAATTATATACTATTAAATAGTATATTATTACTATAAGTAGAGGTATTTTATAAATTTAGAGGGTAATAAAACTAAAAAATAATAGACTAAAATTAAACTTTTAATTAAACTAAATAAAATATTTATTAATTTCTATACCTTTTAGACTATAGATTAGAACCCCTATAATCTAGAAGATAATAATATCTAAAAAGGCCCTATTCTAAATATTTTTAAAGAGCTAAATAATAATAATAATAATAGTAAAAATAGTAATAAAAATAGTAGTAGTAGTAATAATAATAGCTAGAATAATAATAATAGTAGTAAAAATAATAATAATAATAATAGTAATAGCTAGAATAATAATAGTAGTAATAAAAATAGTAGTAATAATAATAATAATAGCTAGAATAGTAATATCTAAAATAATAATAATAGTAATAAAAATAATAGTAATAAAAATAATAATAGTAATAATAGTATTATTAAAAGTAATAATAGTATTATTAGGGATAATAGTTTCTAGAATAGTAATTAGTAGTAAATAAAAGGGTAATAATATTAATAGTAGTAGTAAAACTAATAATAGTAGTAAGACTAATAATAGTAATAAAATTCTAATAGTAATAATAAGGCTAGTTATAGTTATAAGGATAAAAATAAAAATTATATTTATAATAACCCTAATAATAGTTATTATACTCTAGATAATTTTACTAAGGCTATTAGTATTATAATATTTTATAATTTATAATAGATAATAATATAAAGTAAATAGTTTAATTAAAATAATAAAAATTTATCTCTATAATTAACTACTAGTTTATTATTTAAAGTATAATTATATAGAAAAATAGAGATAGAAATTAGTATATAATACTACTATTTTTATAGAAGTATTATTTAAAATTATTAATAAAGCTTAACTTCTTTAATATAAGAAACTCTCTATTAAAGAGTTTCTATTTAAAATTCTAGTATTATTAAATTTTATTCTAGATAAAGGTAGAATTAATTTTTAATATTAGTATTACTTATTAGCTTATATAATTATAATTAATTATAGGGCCTACTATAGGGTAGGAACTTAACTTTCTATAAATTAAAATAAATTTATATAAATTTAGTTTTATATAAATATATCTACTCTTTTCTTATTTAGTAAAAATTTTATTATATATAAATCTATATAATTTTATATAAATATTACTTTATATAAATTTATATAGACTTAATTTAATATAAATTTATCTAATTTAATATAAGCTAGTATAATTTTAATTTTATATAAATTTTTATAAACTTCTATAAACTTA
>MU001518.1:229509-243655 GCA_010093485.1 Karstenula rhodostoma CBS 690.94
CTATTAACTAATACTTAATATTCTATTAACTAATACTAATTATCCTATTAATTAATATCTAGTATTCTATTAATTAATACTAATTATCCTATTAACTAATACCTAGTATCTAGAAACTATAATAAGGGTAGTTATAAAAATTTATAACTTTTCTATAGCCCCCTTTAGCACGATTCTTTATATATATCTAAACTTTTCTATTAACCCCTATTATAAGGTATATCCTCCTATATACTAATATTACTAAAACTTTCCTCTTTAATAGTATAATATACTAGCTATAGATCTTTTACTAAGTTATATTTTACTAAGTTACTATTTAATAGTTCCTCTAATAATAATTTTTTAGGAGGTAGTTTATTTATTATATAGGTAATATATATATTCTTAATTACTATAGAATCCTTAAATACTTCCTTATTATACTTTATAACTATATTTATTTAGAAGCTAAACTATACTATAGTTATACCTCTTTTAATATATATATTTAAGATAGTATTCTAAGATAAAATTATAAATATTTTAATTCTAAACTTTACCCTTAGTATATACTACCTCTTTTCTATCTCTAGCTATTTTCTAAACTCTTTTTATATAAATAGATCTATATACTCTATAGCTTCTTCCCTTTCTATTATATAATATAAAACTCTAAATAAGTATTCCTTTACTATAGTTATATAGCCTCTTTTTTACCTACTAGATAGTACTTTTTACTTCTATACTATTATTTCTACTACTTTAAATTTTATCTAAATTATTACCTATATCTATTATTATCTTATCTCTCTAATAATTCTAATAGTCTAGCCCTACTTTACTATTATATATAATAATATAAACCTTACTATATCCTTCTCTATAAGGCTAGACTCTATATATATACCTCTTAAATACTATAATAATATTAGCTAGTTTTATTTTTAATTTATATTATTTTTTCTATTTCTTTTAAATAATATACTTTCCCCTACTATAAGTTTACTTACTTTATTTTCTATATTAATAAAGAATCTCTTTCCCTTTTTATACTATACTCTCTATATCTATAGTACTATTTTCTAATCCTATAAATAGTCTACTATTCTAACTATTATAGCCCTACTAATTATACTATCTATTATATCTATACCTACTTTTAGTAAATTCTAAGTAAACTTTCTATACTTTTACTCCTCTTTACTTATTATAATATTTTTAACTATTATAGTAGATAAGTCTTATATACTTACTACCTTT
Source organism: Karstenula rhodostoma CBS 690.94 (assembly GCA_010093485.1). NCBI lineage: Eukaryota > Fungi > Ascomycota > Dothideomycetes > Pleosporales > Didymosphaeriaceae > Karstenula > Karstenula rhodostoma. The sequence goes on from MU001518.1 coordinate 230,752, forward strand.
TATATTATTACCTTTTTTAATTTCTACTTTAGTTTCTTATTTATCTCTTTTATACTAGCTTCTTTTAGCTATTTCTTTTTTTTTTTTTTTATACTTTAGTTCTTTTTTTTATTATTCTATCTTTTAGTATACCTTTTCTTAATACTAATTCTACTAATACTTTTATATACTTCTCTAATATTAGCCTTTTTATTCTCTACTATTTAACTCTTATACTTTTATATAATAAACTAGGTAATATTTTTTTTTAAAGTATATTAATATATCTATTATACTATATCCTCTAGTATAGATACTATAAAGATATTACTAATAGAGCTATTCTTATTATATACTTTTCTATATATAGGGCCCCTAGAATATATAGCTTTATATATATACTATAATATATCTAGTAAATTACTTTTAATTAATTCCTTTTCTTCGCGAATATCTAATAGTATATATACTATTATTACTAGTATATTTATTATTTAATATTAATAGCTATATTATCCTTATTATATACTAATATATAATATTTTTCTAGTCTAGCTTAGTAGCTATCTAATTTTAGTCTAGACTATAGCTAAAATTAAATAGTATTATATATTCCCTCTACCTTAGTAGCCTACTAATTTTAACCTAGATTAGGGCTAAAATTAAGACTACCTCCCCTATCTACTATAGCCTAAGTAATATTTATTTATTTTAATAAAGTTTATAACTTTATATTCTATATATTATATTATTATACTCTCCTTTCTAGTAAGGTATTCTTTTACTTTAGTAGAGAGTACTATAATACTACTATATCTAAATAAAGATATAAAATCTAAAAGTTAATTAATAATCTATCTAATAACTATTCTCTTTTATAGAACTATAAAAACTTTATTATCCCTACTAAAACTAAGGTACCCTATTCTAGTCTATTAGTATATAATAATAGTTATTACTATAATATATATAGCTTAATTATTACTAGAGCTACTATAAAATATAATATATTTACCTATTTATATAATAGTTATATAATTTATAGCTATTTCTATAATAGTATAACTAAATACTATCTCTAGTACTCTAACTATATTAGGATAATTATAAGCTAATAGTTCTTTCCTTTTATTTTACTCCTATTTACCTACCTTAATATAACCTACTAATTTAAGGTACCTTCTACTAGTATTATAGAAATTCTATTTAAGTTATATAGTATCTCTATATTCCTAATTAATTTATATTTTAATTCTTATTACTTTTAATCTATATTATCCCTAGCTAAGTCTATTACTTCTACTATATAACTAAATTATAGTATAGCCTCTTCTCTAAAGTTCTAGCTATAATATACTTTAGTATAGGTATAGTATATATAGAAATAATAGCTATAATCTATATTTAGTATACCTTCTATATCTATAAATTTATAAATAGTATATACTAGATTCTTAGAGGTCTTTACTAGTATTACTATATAGTAAGCGTGCCTAGCGTTTATTACTATACCTAAAGCTAAATTTAAATCTAAGCTCTTCTATTTATATACTACTATAAAGAGTATAGCTTATATATAATAAAATATAGTAATAAAAACCTCCTACTTTATATAAATCTAAGTAATATAGAAGTATAAATATAATATTTCTATAATTTCTATTAAATTTTACTAAAACTCTACTCTTTATTATACTAATTCTCTCTAGAAGATTTTCCTCTTTTTCTTTTATACTTTATCTCCTAGGGCTATATAATCTAAGACCCTTTATCTATAAAAATATTAGTAACTAGCTTAGAAGTAGATTATAACCTATCTAGATATAATAGAAGTTCCCCCTACTATTAAAGAGTACTATAACTATATATATTTAAACCTATTTAAAAAATATTATTATACTTTCTAGCTCTTTTTACTAGAATAAACTAGCTAGTTTATTTAGTTTAAATTTATTCTTATTACTCTAGTGGCCTTTTTTAGTCTCTCCCCCTAAGATAATAGATTTTAAAAGGCTTATAACTTTACTACTAATATATTAGCCCTTAAAAAGATATATAGATTTACTAGTCTATAGTATCTCTAAGATATACTTTTCTATATAGTACCTATAGAGGCTCTAGGTTATTTTAATTCTAATTTACTAGTTTTTTAAAAGGAGACTAACTTTCTTATTACTAAGCTAAATAACTACGAGGTAGAGAATTAGAATAGAAAGCTATATAATATATTTAAAATATAGGTATATAACTACTTTACTATAGAATACCCTACCTCTATAAATTAGTTTATTAATATAGTATACTTTCTTAGTATCTTTTAATATAGGAAGAACTTAGACGCCTTTATTTACTAGAATAGAAATAGTATAACTATTTATAAAATTAAAATAGACCTTACTTTATTCTCTTTTATAGTAAGTAACCTATTTAAGGAGGTATTTACCCTTTTCTACTAACTAGTATTTATATAGATATAGGTAGGGCTACCCTCTATCCTATAGAATATACTAAAAGAAGACCTAAAAAATATAACTTCTAGCTTTAATATTTTTAATATAGATAACCTATAATTTAAGTATAATACTAGTTTTATTATTTAATAGCTTTTATAGTTATTTAATATAAAGGGCTCTAAAGGTTATTTACTTACTAGTATTAAAAACTATACCTAGATATAGTAGTACTATAATTTTATCTAAAAATTTTTTAGTATACTCTTAAATCTTATATACTTTATAAGTGGCCAGTCTAGCTATAGTACTAAGGTATTAAATTTATAACTTAAGAATAATTATATAACTAGTATCTAGAATATATTCCTTTATAATAGTTTTATTACTATTATTTCTTAATACTATAAGGGCTATAATAGAAATAAGTCTATAAAGACTATCTACTATTTTTTTCCTTATAAAGTAGATAGTCTTTTAGTCTAGTATATCTAGCTTATTTATTTTTTCTACCTTACTATATAGGGATAAATTAATAAGGAAATATATAACTATTACTATAATTAAGTCTAGAACTACCTATTTTAGCTAAATCTATTTAATAAGTAATAGACTACTTCTTAGACTCTTAGTTATATTATAAAGTAGGTAATACTTTATTAGATAAGAAAAGAGATTAATATTAGTATAATATACTATCTTTTTATTACCTTTAGTAAAAAGCTTTCTACTACTAATCGCCTATTATAGAAACTATTAAAGGAGGAGGTTAATAAGATAATAGATAAAGTAGAGGTAAAAGTCTATAAAATATAAGCTAGCTATTTACTAGAAATAGTCTATATAATTTATACTCTAGATATTTTAAAAATTTTTACTTATAAGTTTAATAATTTAGAGGTATATTTTAAGATATCTACTAAGTAGTATAAGGCCCTAGGGTTCCTTTTAATCTAAGAGGAAGAGGCCCTCTAGAAAATTAAAAAAGCTATCTATCCTAATTATCTAGGTATTAATATAGTATAACTATTATAAGAGAATTTTAAAAAGTTAGCCTAATTTAGAGAATAATAAGAGTAAGCTTTCTATATAATCTTAATAGGGGAGAGTATAGTTATTTATATTATAGATACTAGATTTAGTAAAAGTCTTCTTTTCCTCTTTTCTATCTACTTTCTAGACTATAGTTAGACTATTATTATTATTCTACTAATAGTATTCTACTTTAACCTTTTTTATTATTATTCTAAATTATAGATTAGAGCTACTATATAGTAATAAGGAGTATATAATAAGTAAGTATTTATTATTCTAGTAACCTCTAAAAGTATTTTAAATAATTCCTTTTAGGCCTATATTACTAGATAGAAAATATTAGAAATATTAAAAAGAATTATAGTAAATAAGTTCTACTATATTATCCTTCTAAATATAGTTTATTACTCTTATTTTTATAATCTTTATATACTTATTAAATACTATATCCCTTTTATACTCCTTTTTATAACCCTACTACCTATTAAATAGAGCTAAGTTTTTTAACTTTTTAGACTTCCTACTAATATTATAACCTTTAGGGAGTTTACTATTTAGCCTAAAATCTAGTATAAGGTTTATACCTTATATATAATAAATATAGACTCTATAATAATTATAGTAAAATATATTAAAGAGATTCTCTAATTATATAAAAAGGTTCTTATTTATATTAATCTTACTATAATTATAGATATACTAGCTCTATAGCTTAACTATCCTAAGTACTATAAAAAAATAAAAGAGGAAAAATAATTTATAAGTCTAGTATAATTCTAAACCTTAGAGATAAATATTATAGTAGCTATAAATATCTTTATAGAAGGTCTAGATATACTAGATATATATATAATACTATATTTTATATTACTAGTAAACTTTTATAGCCTTATCTAAATAGGTAAATAGATTAGTTAAAATAGTAAATCTAGCCTTACTAGACTAATACTAGTAGATACTATCTCTAATATATATTTTAATAAGGCTAGTAATATAGTAAAGATACCTATTTTTACCTATATATAATTCTAGTCTCTAAATAAAGTCTATTATTATATTATTATTAATAGTTTTCTAGATAATAATATCTTAAAAATAATATATACCTTTTCTAAGTAACTTTATAATATTTATATACTAAGATTCTACCCTTCTATATAAACTAACTCTATTTAGATACTATAAACTCCCTAGTTAAAAAGATAGCTATTAGTAGTACTAATATTAATACTAATATACTAGGGCCTATTACCCTTATATACTCTAATACCCTATAATTATACTTATAGGGATATAATAATACCTATAAAATAACCCTCTTTCTAAAATAAGTTTATACCTATATAGCCCTAGTATACTACCCTAATTTATAAATAGTAAGCTCCCTATTATATATACCTTTTACCTCTACTAAATAAAGAAGAGAACTTAACTTCTTTATATAGAATACTAATAATACTAGTAAGCTATATACTAAGTTATTCTATAATAAATTATTTACTTATATAGCCTACTAGAGGCTATACTATATTACCTACTTTATTAAAGGAGACCTATTTAAATATAGATAGGATTAATATACTAGTACTAATAGTAGCTAAGTTAAGTATATTAAAAATACTATTATAATCTATTAATATACTATAGATAATAAATAGATAAAGGGTAATTACTAGTTTTATCTAATACCTATTAACTACTACCTAGAGTAGATATTTCTAGAAATAAGTAAAGTAAGGACTACTCTAGCCTAATAAGGTCTCTATATTAATAAATATATAATTTATAATACTTAGGCCATCCTTTAGAATAAATATAAAGCTATATACTCTAAATAAATTAATAAAATTAAAGAAATAAAGAGAGATAAATAGAATATAAACTTACTATATAATTTTAAGATATACTTTATAAAGGTAGTCGATTTTAGAGATAACTATAAAGTAAAGAGGATTATTTTAGAATTAAACTAGATTATAAAAATATACCTTATATTAGAATAATATAACTAATTACTCCTACTATATATCTAAGATAGGGACTAGAATATAAAAGGACTAGATATATAGTAGAAAGAATAGTAATATTATATATCTATACCTTACTAAGCTAATAACTAGATAATATATAAAAAATACTTCTATAAAAGGATATAAATAAGTTAATACCCTATCTAATTCTAAATAAAATATAATTATCTTTTACTTAAATTTTTTATCTAGGTAACGCGCTAGTTATATAATATAGGCTTGGTATAAATAAGTAAATAGAGTATTTAAATAAAATATATACTACTTAAACTTTCTATCCTTTCTACTCTTTATTTTTACCTACTTTATTTTTTAATACCCTTTTATTACCTTTACTATAGCTTTTATTTCTATTACTCTTAGTTACTATAGTACCTCTAGTATTATAAATATAATAACTAGCTAGATTTAGCTAGAAGAAATACTAAACGCGCTAAACTTTCCTAAGAATTTTTAAATAATATAGCCCTAGCTAATAGGCCGCCTTTAACTAAATAAATAATAAGCTAGAAACTTTCCTATAAACCCCTATAGTAACTATTAACTTAATATAGATTAGAACCTATTATAATAGAAATTAGTTTACTAATATTATTTAGTATATAGTTTTCCTTTCTCTTTACTATTTCTTCTTTTTTATCTATAGAACTATACTAATTTAATATATTTACTATATTTACTATTACTATACTCCTATACTAGTATAGAGGGAATATTAAAAAGTTTCCTATATACCCCTATATACCTATAACTACTATACTTTTATACTAGTTTAAGGGGGAATATTAAAAAGTTTCCTATATATCTTTATATACCTATAACTACTATACTTTTATACTAGTTTAAGGGGGATATTAAAAAGTTTCCTAAATACCCCCTATATACCTATAATATATTATCTAATATAGAGATCTCCTCTTCTAGTATTCTAAATTTAAAAAAGTATATTAATAAATTTAGTTTTCTAAACTAGTATAATCTAGACCCTAACTAGCCTTCCTTATTTTAACTAAACTTAAATAAAGCCGGCCTTACTATATCTAACCTAGCTATAAAGTAAAAGTATACTAGATTATTAAGCCTATATACTTCTACTTCTATAGTATAAATTAGATATATAAATACTTTCTAAAACTTTCCTAACTATCCCTCTAGTAATTAACTACTAGATAATATACCTATTACTTTCTCTAAAAATAAAATATCTAATAATAGTAATAATAGAAATATAGAGGATATAATAACTAATAAAATAGAAATAACCTTAGTTTATATAAATAGAATCCTATATATATTAGACTTAGTACCTTTTTTAAGATAGATTACTAGTTCTAGGGATTTTACTAATAAGATACTTACTATATTCCCTAATACCTTTATTTAAATATATATTATAAACCTATTTATTACTTTAGCCTATAAAGAAATTATATAGTATATTAAACTTAGTAAGTAGTTACTAAGCCTAGATAGAATAGTTAAAAAGGGTATTTTAAAAATAAATAAGATTCTATTACTTATTACCCTATCTAAAGTATAGTAGTTCTAGAGTCTAGTATTCTATTAAACCTATTTTATAAAAAAGGTAGAGTATATTCTTATCTAATCTATATAATTATTCTTTAACTAAATAAAGATTAAGGGAGAAGATATAATTTTTATATATTTATAAATTAGTTATAAGATTATCCTATAGCTAAACTAACCCCTTAATAAAGTATATACCCTAAAGAATCTAGTAGTATTAACTTAAAAGGAATATATAAAAGCCCTTACTATATAAATATAGTCTAGTACTATTAAAGTATAGGATAAAAAGATAAATATATAAACTACCTAAAAGGTAGCTAATAATATTAGCTCTTAAGGCGTACCTTTTTACCTAGCCACAAAATAGTTAAAGATTAGTAACCCTAATCTAATTTCTAAGCTAGAGAAGGATCTACTTATATATAATAATACTGCCCCTAGTATAGTAGAACTATAATATATTTAAGGGATATTAAATAAGGAAGTCTTTATATCTTTTCTAGCTAATATTAAAAAATAGAATACTTATACTTTATAGAACCTAGCTACTAAGGCCTGGCTAGAAAAGTCTATATATTTATACCTAATAATAGTTTATATAATAAATATAGATACTATAAAGTACTAGTTATATAGAGCCTCTATTAATATACTCTAGAAGTATATAAAATATTATCTACGCGATATTAAAACTATTATAAATTCTAATTATACTAAAAATCTAATTATCTATATAGCTAATAATTTTTATTAAAAGTACTTAAAGATTATTCTACTAGCTTCCTAGCCTATAATAGAGAATAGCACGTTAGTATCCTATATACTAGAAATAATTACTAAAGAAAAAGTAGAAATAATTTATAGAAATACTAAGAATACTATAGTAGAGGATAACTATAATATACTATAAAGGAGTAAATAGAGTAAAATAGCTAATATAGTATTTCTTTTTACTAAGTAAACTAATAACTATAGTATAGAAATTTTTAAGATAGATAGTAATAATAGTATATTTACTTTAATATACCTTAAGGAGGCCTATACCTCTATATATATTACTAATATAAAATATAAATTAATACTATATATAATACTCTCTCTTAAATAGTAATAGGTAATTACTATAAAATAGGTAACTAATATACTAGCTAGTATTAATAAAGTAGTACCTATTAAAGATAGAATTATTATTAATATAATTAGATTAGATAAAACTATCTAAGTAGGGGTAATTATACTTAAGGTATATTTCTAGTAGATTTATAGGAAACTTTTCTATAAACCCCCTAGCTATACTTTATTTTATTCTACTAATTTATTATAGGTTATACTAGATTATAAATACTACCTTAACCTAAAGCTTACTAATATCTATAAAAAATAACCTATTTAGTCTACTATAAACTTAAATTATAAGTAGTCTAGAAATAAATCTAGACCCTTTTTTTATTTTATTTTAGCTAGACTTTACTATTAGATAGTAACTAAACTTATATAAATATTAATTTATTTTACTATCTTTATAATCTCCTCTAATAAGTTATTAGCTATATCTAGTTTTAAAGTAGTTACTAGTTTCCCTAATATAAATTTAAGTATTTAAAACTATAAGGATTTTTATAACTAGTATATTATCTTTATAGCCTTCTATAATTATATAGCTAAGTTTACCGGCTTCTATACTTTCTAGTTCTATATTAAGAAGAATATTAAATTATTTACTAAGGAAAATAACTTTAAGCTAAATAAGTTTAACTTCTAGGACTATAAAATATAACCTAATTTCCTATTAACTAAACCCCTAAATAAGTATATCTATACTTTTAATTATAAATTTAGACTAGTATTTTATAATAAGGTATAAAACTTTTTATAGAATTAGAGCTCTATATAGAGAACTATTTTATAGTTATATTTATATAGATTATTTTTATTATTAGACTATTCTATACCTAGGGGTATAGAAAATATTAGAAACTACTTAAAATTACTAGAGAATCTAAACCTCCTTAATAAGTTTATTAAACAAGAGGATAAATACTATAAGAAGTTAGTTAAGACTAGCTATATTATAGGGTTCTACCTAGATTATAATAACCCCTACCTACTTAATAAAAAGGATTTTAAGTAAGTTCCCCTATAGGGAGGTTAGAAAACTTTTCTATATCCCCCCCTAATATATACTAATAATATATAGCGTGTACTTTAGATTTCTATATAGTAACTAGGTAAAGTTTATAATAAATACCCTAAGCCCTACTTATAATAAATAGATTACTTAAGAAAAACTTATATAACTAACTATAGTATATTTTATACTTAGATATAACTTTAATAGTACTATTATCCCTAAATTTAAAAATACTATTAGCTAGTCTATTCTACTAAAATACTATTATACTATTAAGTAAGTATTTATATTATTAAATAAGTATACCTATAATAACTAGTTTATATACTAGTTTAAGTATATATTTATAATATATAAAAGCTCTAGTAGTTAAAATATTTCTATAGTTAATACCTATACTTAAAAAACTATTTAGATTATTAAGTTTTACCCTTTCCTTAGGTACCTATATATTAAAATTAATATAAAGAAGTAATCTAAGAACTCTATATATAGATATAATAATAATTACCTTAATCTAAAATATAATCTAGACTATAAATTCTAGTTCTATAACTAGTTCCCCCTCTTTAAAGAGTATAATATACTCCTTAAGGGTAGTTTAAAAGGATATAGTAATTATATTTAGTAGTTATTTAAAAAAATACTAGATATAGGTTATAATACTATTCTTAATAATATTAACTAGAATAAGCTTAATAATATCTAGCTTACCTATAAGTTTTTTAAGTATTTACTAAAAATATAAATAATTATAGCCCTTATTATAGACTAAACTCTAGTTTATAATAAGAAAATTATTTTATAATTTTTTATATTTCTAATTTAGAAGCTTATCTAAGAGATTTTTAAATTATTAAAATATATATTATTTTTAGTTTACTCCTCTAATAGTATAGTCTAGTATAACTAGGTTTAATCTCTTTAAAATAGTATTAAGACTAAAATTTATATCCTTCTTATATCCTTCTAGGTATTTAGTACTAGCTATAACCTCTAGAATAATAATTATATTAGTACTCTTATAAATTTCCCCTTAAACTAAAATATAGAGGACTAGACTTTTAAATATTAATATTAAAATAATTAATATTTAAGTATATATTTCTTTTATATTACTATTTAAGAAATATATAGTATCTAGTAATATAGGTAAGTTAATTTATTTAGAGATACTCTAGAAACTTTTTTATATACCCCCTATATAATAACTATTTTTACTAACTTTTCTAGTAAAAACCTACTTACTTTACTAGTATTAGTATTTACTTTTTTTAACTATACTATTAAGGAAAATAGTATTAAGGAGTTTACTAAAACCTTTAATATTTTAGAGAATATTATTACTTAGGTATATAAAAATATACTAGATATTTTTATTAGAAGGCCTAAGTATAATATAGCCCTTAATAATACTAATTATAAATATTTCTTTATCTTTAGCGAACGTGCTATAAAGTTTATTAAAAAGGAGTATAAAAACTATAAGTATTTTTCTAAGTAATAGTCTATTTTAGTTTTATTTTCTATTATAATATATACTCTTATAGCCTCTATTTCTACTAGAACTATTACTAGAATATCTAGTTTTCTAGATAACTTTACTAAGGATATTATTAAATTAGAATAGCTAGAGTTAGACGTGTATAAAGTAGTCTAAATAGAGGAATATAGTTTTAATCTAAATAATATTTTCTATACTAAGTCTATATTTAAGAAGAAGAAAAAATCTAATATAATCTACCTTATAGACTATACTTTAAAAGTAAGTAATATACTATTTAGAACTTAGATAAAGCTTAATAAATATACTAAAAATATTAAAATAAATTTATAAGACTTTTATTTAACTATTAGTTCTATATAATATAATAGTCTTTAGATATTTAATAATATCTATATAGAAGTATTTAAGGCTATCTAAAAAGTTATATATATAGGCCTTCTTACTTTAGGGCCCTAAGTAGAAAAATAATAGCCCGTGTATTTACTAAAGTAAAAAAATACCTAGGCCTAAATTAAAAAAAATAATTTTAGTTACTAAAATATACTAAGATCTTACGTGATACCTAGACCCTAAAGTAAAAAAATTTAATAATAAAGAACTCTAAATTAAAAAAAATAATTTTAGTTACTAAAATATACTAAGATCTTACACGATACCTGGACCCTAAAGTGAAAAAATTTAATAATAAGGAATTCTAAATTAAAAAAAATAATTTTAGTTACTAAAATATACTAATATCTTACGCGATACCTAAACCCTAAAGTAAAAAAATTTAATAATAAGGAACTCTAAATTAAAAAAAATAATTTTAGTTACTAAAATATACCAAGATCTTACGCGATACCTAGACCCTAAAGTGAAAAAATTTAATAATAAGAAATTCTAAATTAAAAAAAATAATTTTAGTTACTAAAATATACCAAGATCTTACGCGATACCTAGACCCTAAAATAAAAAAAAAAATTCTTTATTTATATAAAACTATATTATATTCTATAGACTCTCTATATTTAATACTATTTAATATTATTCTATAGTAATAGATATAATATAGGATTAGTTTATATAGAGATAGGGCCTATATAGCGACCCTAATATAAAAGAGCACTATATTATAATATTTTATTCTATTTTATAGGATATTAAGTTAGTTTCTAGGAATATCCTATATTTAATATTATTTAATATAATTCTATAGTAATTTATATATTATATAATATATAAAAGGCTAGTTAGATTAAGGGTATAATATAGATAATAATACTTAATCTATCTTTACCTATATTAAGTTATATAGTAGTATTATAGCCTAATAAGGGTTATTATATTTTACTAATAACCTATTTTTATACTTAGTATATTATTATACCACTCTTAGTCTTAATTAAAAGTATCCTATTATATAAATACCTTTTAAGAAACTATATTAATTAAATAAGGGAAATTCTTAGTAATTACTAGAATAGTATATCTTACCAGTTCTAATACCTATCTAATTAAAAGCTATTAACCTAGACTTAATTTAATTAAGCGCTAGGTATATACCTACCTAATTAAAAGCTATTAACCTAGACTTAATTCTATTAAGCACTGGGTACCTATAGTATAAATTAGTTTAAAGTAAAAACTAAAGTTTTTATTACTTTTATCTATAATATTATATAAATAGCTTTTAAGGAAACCCTATAATACTTCCTATACTTAATTTTATAATATCTAGTTAGCTACTAATAAAAGTCTTAGGGACTATTAACTTAAATAATAAGATATATTCCGGCTATATTAATAAAATTCCACTCTATAATATATAGTTTATAAGTATAGCTAAAATAGTATTTATATCTATATAATTTAGCTATATTACCTAAGTATATAGAAGATAGTAGACTTAATAATTAATAAAACCTCCTAGTTTTAAAGTTAATATTTAAGCTATCTACTTTAACTATAGCTTAACTATAATAATCTTATATTATTAGATAATATTTAATATTAAATTATATTATTTAATATTAACTAATAGATAGCTTTAAGAACCTTTTAAAGTATTAAGCTCTAGTTTTAACTATATATAAAGTAGAATTATATCTCCCTAGTTTATATTACCCCTATAATATATAATCTTAATAGGTATTTATAATAGTACTAATCCTAGTAGAAATTACTAGTAAGATACTAGTTAGTATTATTAGATAGTATTTAATATTAAATTATATTATTTAATATTAACTAATAGGTAGCT
>MU001518.1:255151-269538 GCA_010093485.1 Karstenula rhodostoma CBS 690.94
ATTATCCTATTAACTAATACCTAGTATCCTATTAACTAATACTAATTATCCTATTAACTAATACCTAGTATCTAGGAACTATAATAAAGGTAGTTATAAAAATTTATAACTTTCCTATAACCCCCCTTAGCACGATCTTTTATATATATCTAAACTTTCCTATTAACCCCTATTATAAAGTATATCCTTCTATATACTAATATTACTAAAACTTTCCTCTTTAATAGTATAATATACTAGCTATAGACCTCTTACTAAGTTATATCTTACTAAGTCACTATCTAATAGTTCCTTTAGTAATAATTTTTTAGAAGGTAGTCTATCTATTATATAGGTAATATATATATCCTTAATTACTATAAAACCCTTAAATACCTCTTTATTATACTTTATAACTATATCTATCTAGAAGCTAAACTATACTATAGTTATACCTCTTTTAATATATATATTTAAGATAGTATTCTAAGGTAAGATTATAAATATTTTAATCCTAAACTTTACCCTTAGTATATACTACCTCTTTTCTACCTCTAGCTATTTTCTAAACTCTTTCTATATAGATAGGTCTATATACTCTATAGCTTCTTCCCCTTCTACTATATAATATAAAACTCTAAATAAGTATTCCTTTACTATAGTTATATAGTCTCTTCCTTACCTACTAGATAGTACTTTTTACTTCTATACTATTATTTCCACTATTTTAAATTCTATTTAAATTACTACCTATATCTATCACTATCTTATCTCCCTAATAATCCTAATAGCCTGGCCCTACTTTACTATTATATATAGTAATATAAATCTTACTATATCCCCCCCTATAAGGCTAGACTTTATATATATATCTTTTAAATACTATAATAGTACTAATTAGTTTTATCTTTAATTTATATTGCTTCCTCTATTTTTTCTAGATAATATACCTTCTCCTACTATAAGTTTACTTACTTTATTTCTTATATTAGTAAAGAACCTCTTTCCCTCCTTATACTATATTCTCTATACCTATAGTATTATTTTCTAATCCTATAAATAGTCTACTATTCTAACTACTATAGCCCTACTAATTATACTACCTATTATATCTATACCTACTCCTAGTAAACCCTAGGTAAACTTCCTATACCTCTACTCCTCTTTACTTATTATAATATTTTTAGCTATTATAATAGATAAGTCTTATATACTTACTACCTCTTATACTATTACCTTTTCTAACTTCTATTTTAGTCTCTTATTTACCTCTCTTATACTAGCTTTCTTTAGCTACTCCTTCCTTCTCTTTTTTATACCTTAGTCCTCCTCTTTATTATTCTATCTCTTAGTATACCTCTTCTTAATACTAACCCTACTAATACTTTTATATACTTCCCTAATATTAGCCTCTTTATCCTCTACTATCTAACTCTTATACTCTTATATAATAAACTAGATAATATTCTTTTTTAAAGTATATTAATATACCTATTATACTATATCCTCTAGTGTAGGTACTATAAAGATATTACTAGTAGAGCTATTCTTATTATATACTTCCCTATATATAGGACCCCTAGAATATATGGCTTTATATATATACTATAGTATATCTAGTAAATTACTCTTAATTAGTTCCTTTTTTTTATAAATACCTAATAGTATATATATTATTATTACTAGTATATTTATTATCTAATACTAGTAGCTATATTATCCTTATTATATACTAATATATAATATTTTTCTAGTCTAGCTTAGTAGCTATCTAATTTTAGCCTAGACTATAGCTAAAATTAAATAGTACTATATATTCCCTCCACCTTAGTAGCCTACTAATTTTAACCTAAATTAGGGCTAAAATCGAGGCTACCTCCTCTATTTACTATAGCCTAAGTAATATTTATCTATTTTAATAAAGCTTATAACTTTATATTCTATATATTATATCGCTATACTCTTCTTTCTAGTAAGGTATTCTTTTACTTTAGTAGAGAGCACTATAATACTACTATACCTAAATAAAGATATAAAATCTAAGAGTTAGTTAATAACCTATTTAATAACTATCCTCTTCTATAGAACTATAAGGACTTTATTATCCCTACTAAGGCTAAAATACCCTATTCTAGTCTACTAGTATATAGTAATAGCTATTACTATAATATATATAGCTTAATTATTACTAAAGCTACTATAAAGTATAATATATTTACCTACCTATATAATAGTTATATAATCTATAGCTATTTCTATAATAGTATAACTAAGTACTATCTCTAGTACTCTAACTATATTAAAATAATTATAAGCCAATAGTTCTTTTCTTCTATCCTACCCCTATTTACCTACCTTAGTATAACCTACCGATTTAAGGTACCTTCTACTAGTATTATAGGAACCCTACCTAAGCTATATAGTACCCCTATATCCCTAATTAATTTATATTCTAATTCTTATCGCTTTTAATTTATATTATCCCTAGCTAAGCCTATTACTTCTACTATATAACTAAATTATAGTATAGCCTCTTCCCTAAAGTCCTAGCTATAATATACTTTAGTATAGATATAGCGTATATAGGAATAATAGCTATAATCTATATCTAGTATACCTTCTATATCTATAAATCTATAGATAGTATATACTAGATTCTTAGAGGTCTTTACTAGTATTACTATATAGTAAGCGTGCCTAGCGTTTATTACTATACCTAAAGCCGAACTTAAATCTAAGCTCTTCTACCTATATACTACTATAAAGAGTATAGCTTATATATAGTAAAATATAGTAATAAAAACCTCCCGCTTTATATAAATCTAAGTAATATAGGAGTATAAATATAATATTCCTATAGTCTCTATTAAATTTTACTAAAACTCTACTCTTTACTATACTAACCCTCTCTAAAAGATTTTCCTCTTCTTTTTTTATACTTTATCTCTTAGGGCTATATAACCTAAGACCCTTTATCTATAAAAATATTAGTAACTAGTTTAAAAGTAGATTATAACCTATCTAGATATAATAGAAGTTCCCCCTACTATTAAAAAATACTATAATTATATATATTTAAACCTATTTAAAGGATATTATTATACTTTCTAGCTCTCCTTACTAGAATAAACTAGCTAGTCTACTTAGTTTAAACTTATCCTTATTACCCTAGTAGCCTTCCTTAGTCTCTCCCCCTAAGGTAATAAATTTTAAGAGGCTTATAACTTTACTACTAATATATTAGCCCTTAAAAAGATATATAGGTTTACTAGTCTATAGTATCTCTAAGATATACTTCTCTATATAGTATTTATAAAGACTCTAGATTATTTTAATTTTAATTTACTAGTTTTCTAAGAGAAGGCTAGCTTTTTTATTACTAAGCTAGATAACTATAAGATAGAGGATTAGAATAGAAAGCTATATAATATATTTAAAATATAAATATATAACTACCTTACTATAAAGTATTCTATCTCTATAAATTAGTTTATTAATATAGTACACTTCCTTAGTACCTTTTAGTATAGGGAGAACTTAGACGCCTTTATCTACTAGAATAGAGATAGTATAACTATTTATAAAATTAGAATAGACCTTATTTTATTCTCTTCTATAGTAAGTAACCTATTTAAGGAGATATCTATCCTCCTCTACTAGCTAGTATTTATATAGATACAGGCAGGGCTACCCTCTATCCTATAGAATACGCTAAGAAAAAATTTAAAAAATATAACCCCTAGCTTTAGTATCTTTAATATAGATAATCTATAACTTAAGTATAGTACTAGTTTTATTATCTAATAGCTTTTATAGTTATTTAATATAAAGGGCTCTAAAGGTTATCTACTTACTAGTATTAAAGACTATACCTAGGTATAGTAATACTATAACCTTATCTAAGAATTCCTTAGTATACTTTTAGATCTTATATACTTTATAAGCGGCTAGTCTGGCTATAGTACTAAGGTATTAAGCTTATAACTTAAGAATAATTATATAACTAGTATCTAGAATATATTCCTCTATAATAGTCTTATTACTATTATTCCTTAATACTATAAGGGCTATAATAGAGATAAGTTTATAAAGACTATTTACTACTTTCTTCCTTATAAAGTAGGTAGCCTTTTAGTCTAGTATATCTAGCTTATTTATCCTTTCTACCTTACTATATAGGGATAAATTAATAAGGAGATATATAACTATTACTATAATTAAGTCTAGAGCTATCTACTTTAGCTAAACCTACTTAGTAAGTAATAGACTACCTCTTAGGCTCTTAGTTATATTATAAGGCGGGTAATACTTTATTAGATAGGAAAAGAGATTAATATTAGTATAATATACTATCTCCTTATTACCTTTAGTAGAAAGCTTTCTACTACTAATTGCCTACTACAGGAACTATTAAAGGAGGAGGTTAATAAAATAATAAATAAAGTAGAGATAAAAGCCTATAAGATATAAGCTAGCTATTTACTAGAAATAGCCTATATAGTCTATACTCTAGATATCTTAAGGATTTTTACTTATAAATTTAATAATTTAGAGATACATTTCAAGATATCTACTAAGTAGTATAAGGCCCTAGGGTTCCTCCTAACCTAAGAGAAAGAGGCCCTCTAGGAAACTAAAAAAGCTATCTATTCTAATTATCTAGGTATTAATATAGTATAACTGTTATAAGAGAATCTTAAAAAGTTAGCCTAGTTTAGAGGATAATAAAAGTAAGCTCTCTATATAATCTTAATAGGGGAGAGTATAGTTATCTATATTATAGATACTAGGTCTAGTAAAAGTCTTCTTTTCCTCCTTCCTACCTACTTTCTAGACTATAGTTAGACTATTATTATTATTCTACTAGTAGTATTCTACTCTAACCTTCTTTATTATTATTCTAAATTATAGATTAGAGCCACTATATAGTAGTAAGGAGTATATAATAAGTAAATATCTATTATTCTAGTAACCCCTAAAAGTATTTTAAAGGATTCCTTCTAGGCCTATATTACTAGGTAGAAAGTATTAGGAGTATTAAAGAGGATTATAATAGATAAGTTCTACTATATTATCCTTTTAAATATAGCCTATTACTCTTACTTTTATAATCTCTATATACTTACTAAATACTATATCCCTCTTATACTCCTCTCTATAACCCTATTACCTACTAAATAGAGTTAAGCCTTTTAACTTCTTAAACTTCCTACTAATATTATAACCTTTAGGGAGTCTATTATTTAGCCTAAAATCTAGTATAAGGTCTATACCTTATATATAATAAATATAGACCCTATAATAGTTATAGTAAAATATATTAAAGAGGTTCTTTAATTATATAAAAAGGTCCTTATTTATATTAACCTTACTATAACTATAAATATACTAGCTTTATAGCTTAACTATCCTAAGTACTATAGAAAGATAAAGGAGGAAGAATAATTTATAAGTCTAGTATAATTCTAGGCCTTAAAGATAGATATTATAGTAGTTATAAGTACCCTTATAGAAGGCCTAAACGTACTAGATATATATATAATACTATATTTTATACTACTAGTAAACTTCTATAGCCTTATTTAGGTAGGTAAATAAATTAGTTAGAATAGTAAACCTAGCCTTACTAGACTAGTACTGGTAGATACTATCCCTAATATATATTTTAATAAGGCCAGTAATATAGTAAAGATACCTATTCTTATTTATATATAACTCTAGTCTCTAAATAAAGTCTACTATTATATTATTATTAATAGCTTCCTAAATAGTAATACTTTAAGGATAATATATACCCCTTCTAAGTAACCTTATAATATTTATATACTAAGATTCTACCCTCCTATATAAACCGGCTCTATTTAGGTACTATAAACTCCCTAGCCAAAGAGATAGCTATTAGTAGCGCTAATACTAATACTAATATACTAGGGCCTATTACCCTTATATACTCTAATACCCTATAGCTATACTTATAGGGATATAATAATACCTATAAAATAACCCTTTTTCTAAAATAAGTTTATACCTATATAGCCCTAGTATACTACCCTAATTTATAAATAGCGAGCTCCCTATTATATATACCTTTTACCTCTACTAAATAAAAAAGAGAACTTAACTTCTTTATATAGAATACTAATAATACTAGTAAGCTATATACTAAGTTATTTTATAATAAATTACCTACTTATATAGCCTACTAGAGGCTGTACTATATTACCTACTTTATTAAAGAAGACCTATTCGAATATAGATAGAATTAGTATACTAGTACTAATAGTAGTTAAGCTAAATATATTAGGGATACTATTATAACCTATTAGTATACCATAGATAATAAATAAGTAAAGGGTAACTACTAGTTCTATCTAATACCTGCTAACTACTACCTAGAGTAAATATTTCTAGGAATAAGTAAAGTAAGGACTACCCTAGCCTAATAAGGTCTCTATATTAATAAATATATAATTTATAATACTTAGACTATCCTTTAGGATAAATATAAAGCTACGCGCTCTAAATAGATTAATAAAATTAAAGAAATAGAGAGAGATAGATAGAATATAAACTTACTATATAACTTTAAAATATACTTTATAAAGGTAGTTAATTTTAGAGATAACTATAAAGCGGGGAGAATTATTTTAGGACTAAACTAGATTATAAAAATATACCTTATATTAGGATAATATAACTAATTACTTCTACTATATACCTAAGATAGGAACTAGAATATAGGAGGACTAGGTATATAGTAGGAAGAATAGTAATATTATATATCTATACCTTACTAAGCTAATAACTAGGTAATATATAAGGGACACTTCTATAGGGGGATATAGATAAGTTAATACCCTATTTAATCCTAGGTAAAGTATAATTATCTCTTACTTAGGTCTCTTATTTAGGTAACGCGCTAGTTATATAATATAGGCTTAATATAGGTAAGTAAATAGAGCGCTTAAATAAAATATATACTACTTAAACTCTCTATCCTTTCTACTCCCTACTCTTACCTACTCTATTTTTTAATATCCTCTTATTACCTCTATTATAGCTTCTATTTCTATTACCCTTAGCCACTATAATATCTCTAGTATTATAAGTATAGTAACTAGCTAGATTTAGCTAGAAGAGATACTAGATATACTAAACTTTTCTAAGAACCCCTAAATAATATAGCCCTAGCCAATAGGCTACCTTTAACTAAATAAGTAATAAGCCAGAAACTTTCCTATAAATCTCTATAGTAACTACTAACTTAGTATAGATTAGAACCTATTATAATAGGAATTAGTTTACTAATATTATTTAGTATATAATCTCCCTTTCTCTTTATTATCTCTCCTTTTCTACCTATAAAACTATACTAGTTTAATATACTTACTATATTTACTACTACTATACTCCTATACTAGTATAGGGGGGAATATTAAAAAGTTTTCTATATACCCCTATATACCTATAACTACTATACTTTTATACTAGTTTAAGGGGGAATATTAAAAAGTTTCTTATATACTTCTATATACCTATAACTACTATACTTTTATACTAGTCTAAGGGGGGATATTAAAAAGTTTCCTATATACCCCTATATACCTATAACTACTATACTCTTATACTAGTCTAAGGAGAGATATTAAAAAGTTTCCTATATACCCCCTATATATCTATAATATATTATCTAATATAGATATCTCCTCTCCTAGTATTCTAGATTTAGAGAAATATATTAATAAATTTAGTTTCCTAAACTAGTATAACCTAAACCCTAACCAGCCACCCTTACCTTAACTAGACTTAAATAAAGCCGGCCTTACTATACCTAATCTAGCCATAAAGTAGAAGTATACTAGATTACTAAGCCTATATACTCCTACTTCTATAGTATAAGTTAAATATATAAATACTTTCTAAAACTTTCCTAACTACCCCCCTAATAACTAACTACTAGATAATATACCTATTACTTTCTCTAAAAATAAAGTATCTAATAATAATAATAATAGAGATATAGAGAATATAGTAGCTAATAAAATAAAAGTAATCTTAGTCTATATAAATAGAACCCTATATATATTAAACTTAGTATCTTTTTTAAGGTAGATTACTAGTCCTAGAGATTTTACTAATAAGATACTTACTATATCTTCTAATACCTTTATTTAAATATATATTATAAACCCACTTATTACTTTAGCCTATAAAGAAATTATATAGTATATTAAACTTAGTAAGTAGTTACTAAGCCTAGATAGAGTAGTTAAAGAGGGTATTTTAAAAATAGATAAGGTTTTATTACTTACTACTCTATTTAAAGTATAGTAGTTCTAGAGTCTAGTATTCTATTAGGCCCACTTTATAAAGAAGATAGAGTATATTCTTATCTAACCTATATAATTATTCTTTAACTAAGTAAAGATTAAGGGAGAAGATATAACCCTTATATACTTATAAATTAGTTATAAGATTATCCTATAGCTAAACTAACCCCTTAATAAAGTATACGCCCTAAAGAATCTAGTAGTATTAATTTAAAAGGGATATATAAAAGCCCTTACTATATAAATATAGTCTAGTACTATTAGGGTATAGAATAGGAAGATAAATATATAAACTACCTAAAAAGTAGCCAATAATATTAGCTCTTAAGGTATACCTTCTTACCTGGCTATAAAATAGTTAAAGGTTAGTAATCTAATCTCTAAGCTAGAGGAGAATATACTTATATATAATAATACTACCCCTAGTATAGTAGAGCTATAATATATCTAAGGGATATTAAATAAGAAAGTCTTTATATCTTTTCTAGCTAATATTAAAAAATAGGATACTTATACTTTATAGAACCTAGCTACTAAGGTCTAGCTAGAGAAGTCTATATATTTATACCTAATAATAGTTTATATAATAAATATAGATATTATAAAGTACTAGTTATATAGAGCCTTTATTAATATACTCTAGAAGTATATAAAATATTATCTATATAATATTAAGACTATTATAAATTCTAATTATACTAAGAATCTAATTATCCACACGGCTAATAATCTTTATTAGAAGTACTTAAAAATTACTCTACTAACTTTCTAGCCTATAGTAGAGGATAGTATATTAATATCCTATATACTAGAAGTGGTTACTAAAGAGGAAGTAGAAATAGTTTATAGGGATACTAAGAATACTATAGTAGAGAATAACTATAATATACTATAAAGAAGTAAATAGAATAAAATAGCTAATATAATATCTCTTTCTACTAAGTAAGCTAATAACTATAGTATAGAAATTTTTAAGATAGGTAGTAATAATAGTATATTCGCCCTAATATATCTTAAAGAGGCCTATACCTTTATATATATTACTAATATAAGGTATAAGTTAATACTATATATAATACTCTCTCTTAAATAGTAGTAGGTAGTTACTATAAAATAGGTAGCTAATATACTAGCTAGTATTAATAAAGTAGTACCTATTAAAGATAGGATTATTACTAATATAATTAGATTAGGTAAAACTATCTAAGTAGGGGCGATTATACTTAAGGTATATTCCTAGTAGGTTTATAGAAAATTTTCCTATAAACTCCCTAGCCATACTCTATTCTACCCTACTAACTTATTATAGGTTATACTAGATTATAAATACTACCTTAACCTAAAGCTTACTAATATCTATAAAAAGTAACCTACCTAGCCTACTATAAACTTAAATTATAAGTGGCCTAGAAATAAATTCAGGCCCTTTCTTTATTTTACCTTAGCTAAACTTTACTATTAGATAATAACTAAGCTTATATAAATATTAATTCGCTTTACTATCTTTATAATCTCCCCTAATAAATTATTAGCTATATCTAGTTTTAAAATAGTTACTAGTTTCCCTAATACTAATTTAAGTATTTAAAACTATAAGGATTTTTATAACTAGTATACTATCTTTATAGCCTCCTATAATTATATAGTTAAGTTTACTGGCCCCTATACTTTCTAGTTCTATATTAAGGAGAATATTAAATTATTTACTAAGAAAAATAGCTTTAAGCTAGATAAGTTTAACTTCTAGAACTATAAGATATAGCCTAATTCCCTACTAACTAAACCCCTAAGTAAGTATATTTATACTTTTAATTATAAGTTTAGACTAGTATTTTATAATAAGGTATAAAACTTTCTATAGAATTAGAGCTCTATATAGAGGACTATCTTATAGTTATACCTATATAGATTATTTCTATTATTAGGCTATCCTATATCTAGGGGTATAGAAGATATTAAAAACTACTTAAAACTACTAAAGGACCTAAACCTTTTTAACAAGTTTACTAAGCGGGAGGATAAATACTATAAGAAGTTAGCTAAAACCAGCTATATTATAGGGTTCTACCTAGGTTATAATAACCCCTACCTACTTAATAAGGAGGATCCTAAGTAAGTTCCCCTATAGAGAGGTTAGAAAACTTTCCTATATTTCCCCCTAATATATACTAATAATATATAGCGCGCGCTTTAGGTTTCTATATAGTAACTAGGTAGAGTTTATAATAAATACCCTAAGCCCTATTTATAATAAATAGATTACTTAAGGTAAGCTTATATAACTAACTATAGTATATTTTATACTTAAATATAACTTTAATAGTACTATTATCCCTAGATTTAAAAATACTATTAGCTAGTCTATTCTATTAAAATACTATTATACTATTAAGTAAATATTTATACTATTAAATAAGTATACCTATAATAACTAGTTTATACACTAGTCCAAGTGTATATTTATAATATATAAGAGCTCTAGTAGTTAAAATATTCCTATAGTTAATACCCACGCTTAGAAGACTATTTAGATTATTAAGTTTTACCCTTTCCTTAGGTACCTATATATTAAGATTAATATAGAGAAGTAACCTAAGGACTCTATATATAGATATAGTAATAATTACCTTAACCTAAAATATAATCTAGACTATAAATTCTAGTTCTATAATTAGTCCCCCCTCTTTAAAGAGTATAATATACTCCCTAAAGGTAGTCTAAAAGAACGCGGTAATTATATTTAGTAATTATTTAAAAAAGTACTAGATATAGGTTATAATACTATCCCTACTAATATTAACTAGAATAAGTTTAATAATATCTAGCTTATCTATAAGTTCCTTAAGTACTTACTAAAAATATAAGTTATTATAGCCCTTATTATAGACTAGACTCTAGTTTATAATAAGAAGATTATTCTATAGTTTTTTATACTTTTAATTTAGAAGCTTATCTAAGAAATTCTTAAACTATTAGAATATATATTATTTTTAGTTTACTCCTCTAATAGTATAGCCTAGTATAACCAGGTTTAATCTCTCTAAAATAGTACTAAAACTAAAATTTATATCCTTCTTATATCCTTCTAAATATTTAGTACTAACTATAATTTCTAGGATAATAGTTATATTAGCGCTCTTATAAATTTCCCCTTAAACTAAAATATAGAGGACTAGACTCTTAGATATTAATATTAAAATAACTAATATCTAAGTATATACTTCTTCTATATTACTATCTAAAAAATATATAGTATCTAGTAATATAGGTAAGTTAATTTACTTAGGGGTACTCTAGAAACTTTTCTATATACCCCCTATATAATAACCATTCTTACTAACTTTTCTAGTAAAAACCTACTTACTTTACTAGTATTAGTATCTACTTTCTTTAACTACGCTATTAAGGAAAATAGTATTAAGGAGTTTACTAAAACCTTTAATATTCTAGAGAATATTATCGCTTAGGTATATAAAAATATACTAGATACCTTTATTAGAAGGTCTAAGTATAATATAGCCCTTAATAATACTAACTATAAGTATCTCTTTATATTTAATAAATATACTATAAAGTTTATTAAGGAGGAGTATAAGAACTATAAGTACCCTTCTAAATAATAGCCTACTCTAGTCCCGTTTTCCATTATAATATATACTCTTATAGCCTCTACTTTTACTAGAACTATTACTAAAATATCTAGTTTTCTAGATAACTTTACTAAGAATATTATTAAATTAGGGTAGTTAAAGTTAGACGTGTATAAAATAGTCTAAATAAAGAAATATAGTTTTAACCTAGATAATATCTTCTATACTAAGTCTATACCTAAGAAGAAGAAGAAATCTAGTATAGTTTATTTTATAGACTATATTCTAAAAGTAAGTAATATACTATTTAGAATATAAATAGAGCTTAATAAGTATACTAAAAATACTAGAATAAATTTATAAAATACTTATCTAACTATTATTCCTATATAATATAATAGTTTTTAGACGTTTAATAATACCTATATAGAAGTACTTAAAACTACCTAAAAAGCTAATATAAAGTAGAGTTCTAATAAGTAAGTATTAGATATTAAGGAGTATCTAGATAAGTATAGTATATAGAATATACTTAATTATATAAAGTAATATCTAATATATTATCTATCTTTTAGTAATCTCGTATCTCTAAATATATAAGAATATAGTTAGGTTATAAAGTAGGTTAAGGCCTATAAGGATCTAAAAGATATAGACTATTTAACTATAGTACTAAAGAAGTCTAGTAGAAGTAGTAGAAAAAAGAAGTAGTAAATAGTATTATATAGTTATAGTATAATAGAGATTAAAGTAGAAGATAGAGATTAAAGTAGGGGATAGAGACTAAAATAGAGAATAAAGACTAAAATAGAGGATAGAAATTAAAGTAGAGTTATAGTCTAGAACTATAGAATAATAGTAATAGAGATTAAAGTAGAGTTATAGTCTAGAACTATATAATAATAGTTAGTATAGATAGTCCTAATTTATAAATATATTTTATTATTTATTTATATTTTTTTACTATAGTATTAAGAATCTACTATAGTGGCCTTTACTATAACCTTTACTTTAGGTAGTATAATCTAGTAATATCTTATATACTATTATATAGGTAGACCTACTAAAATATTTATTTATAGTTTAGTAATTACTTTATAACTTCTCTCTTCTCTTTTTTTTCTTTTTTTTCTTTTTTCTTTTTTCTTTCTCTTCCCTTTCTTTTTTCTTTTCTTTCTCCTTTCTTCTCTCTTCCCTCTCTTCCCTCTCTACTACCTTCTCTAAACTACCTTCTCGCCTACTATTCTATAATATAAGTATATAATATATTTTAACTCTTCTATAGGTTATTTAATTCTAATAAGTACTCTACTAACTAACCTATAAGAGAGACTTATAATTACTAATAGTAAAATAATACCTATACTATTATTAGTATAATTTATAAAGTATAAGAGGCTTTTCTTTTTAATAGTATATACTACCTATCTCTCCTAAATAACTAGATAGAATTTAGCGTTTCTAGAAATATAATAAAGGATTAAAAAGTAGTCTTTTATACTACTAAACTCTAGTTTAGCTAATTAGGGGTATTTATAGTCTTAATACCCCTAGACCTACCTATATAGATATAGCGCTAAGTAGTACTACCTATAAAAAAAAAGTATAGTATTACTTTACTCTTTAATAATATAGATATTAAAATTAACTAGAATAAGTTTATTTATCTTTATAATTATAAGGAAGATAGTCTTAAGTAGGTAATACTATAAAAGGAGTATAATAAGTATATTATAGGTATTATAGTAAATATAGTTTAAGTAGTTAAAAATATATACCTTACTAATCTAGTAAACTAGTTTATATAGTTAGAATTAGGTAATCTAAATAAGGAGTAAATATAGGTACTTAAAAAATATATACTTAAAAAGGGAAAAAGGGAGTAGCTATTTAGGTATTCTAGTAATCTACTATTTATAATAAATAAGCTTAGTAACCACCCTTATAATAATACTAGTAATAACTTTAATATATATAAGTATTTTAGAGTATATACTATAGAGGACCTAAATACCTTTATAGGTAATAGGTAGACTAGGTATAACTAGGGGGCTTATAGTAAACTTTCCTATAAACCCCCTACCTAATTCTAAGTATAATATAATAACGTAATATATAGTATTAGTATATAGATAGTATTGGTATTTAGAGTATATATAGGTATAGTTAGTATATAGTATTAGTATTTAGATTATAAATTAGTAGGGGGTAATTATTCTAGTAGAGATAAAGAAGATTATATATAAGTATTAGATAGTATAAACCTATTAACCATGTTCCACATTATTATAATACCCTGTATAGCTCGAAGTAGTCACTGGTAAGGGGATATAGGGTGCGAGGGTCGCTGGAGGTGACCCGCAGCGCCCGTGGACCCACCGGCGGGATATCCCAGGGTTAGGGTTAGGGTTAGGGTTAGGGTTAGGGTTAGGGTTAGGGTTAGGGTTAGGGTTAGGGTTAGGGTTAGGGTTAGGGTTAGGGTTAGGGT
>MU001519.1:55148-69699 GCA_010093485.1 Karstenula rhodostoma CBS 690.94
TACTAGTAGCTATAGTAATTCTAGCTCTAATAGTATATATTAAAGTTATTATAGTTAAAAAGCTTATAGTTAAACCTTTAGCCTGGCTAGTAGGTCTACCTTACTATATATACTTATTTAGCCAGGCCTTTTCTTCTAGAGAACTATATACCCTTTACTAGGTATATTAGGGACTAGGACTTTTATTTTAAAAAAATTAGAGTATTTAAAATAGGCCTTTACTTAAATATATTAGTATAGAATAATAAAATAGAATATATAGTCCTATTTTATTAGTTTCTAGAACTACTATAATAATTAATAGGGATAGTTAGGGATATTAGTATTTAATTATTAGAGGTAAAATTCTTAGATTTATTAAAGACTAACTACTATAAAAGTATTTACCAAGGATATTTTTATTAATTAGTAAATAAAAGTTAGGGGATTAAAAATAATTAGATACTATTATAGTCTTAACTATAAACTATACTAATTAGGGATTAGATAGTATTTCTATTATAACCCGCTTAGTACCTTATAAGAAATTAAAGTATTTAGGTTCTAGGGGGAGTATAGTTATAAGGCTAAAACTTAAAGAAATTAATAGAAGGGTACTACTAGATATAGAGCCTATAGCTTAATTTAACTTAATATAGGGAAACTTACTAGGTCTAGATAAAATAAGGATTAATAGATTAAAAGCTCTTTCTTAATTTTTTAGATAGTAGTATATAGCTATTCTTAGTTTATAGGGTAACTTATCTACTTAATTATAATAATAAATAAGACTTTTATTTACTAAATAGCTAGACTAGCTTTAGTTAGTTACTAGCTTCTTAGAGGGACTATTAGCTTAAGCTAATAGAAGTTAAAGGTAATAATAGGTCTATAATACCCTTAGATATTCTAGACTATATATATACTATACTAATAGAGCTAATAAGTTCTTTCTCTTAGCTAGAAGATCTAGGTAATCTTATTAAACTCTATCGTGCTAGGGATAGAGTATTATAATTATTACTCTTTAATAAGGAATACCTAGTAAGCGTATATTATTAGTATATATTAATTATATCCCTACCCTTTATATATACTACCTATTACTACTACTAATTAAATAGCTTAGTAAGGCCTTTAGACTGGCTTAAGGAGGTTGGCAATAACTACCTTAAGCTAGAAAGTTAGTTAAACTTAGTTATTTAGAGGAAGTAAAAGTTATAATAAGGTTAATTTATTTATATAAACTTCTTATAGAAGCCTTTATAGTTAGAGATAGTAGCCTAAATAATATAAAATAAATTAGTACCTTATATAAGTTAGCTTTGGCTGGCAATACTTTTAAATTATAGGGAATCCCTAAGAGCCCTTTATACCAAACCAGCCTAGGAAACTGGCTGGCGGCCTATTGGAAACTATAGGGTATAGTAATAGTTAAAGGGATAAGCTGGTACTATAAGGTACTTAGTAAAATAGGTAATTTATAGTAAAGCCCCTAGTATTAATAGTAGTAACCTCTAAGCCCTACTTAGACCTAGATCTATTTAAGACTTACCCTTAAACTTATCTAATATATAGCCAAATATAGGGAATATTTATAGACTAAGTAGAAGTAGGTAGAGCACTCTAGTAGTTCTACTTAAGATATAATTAGGCCCCCTTAGAAATATAGGGGATAGTAAATATTCTATAGGTAAACCTATAGAAGGATTATTATCTATCTAAACTAGATATAGTTATAGCCCCTAGAGGTTCTCTTCTAGGTAGTAGGGGTAACACCCTTATATACTATATTTCTAAATCCTTTTTATATAAGTACCTTTTATTCTCCTTTAGTAGGGTAACCTACTATTAGAACTTAATAAAACCTTTTTTTATATCTAGTATTACCTATTCTAATATAAATAATTATTATAACTTTTAATAATAGATCTCTTGGCTCTAGTATTAATAAAGAACACAGTAAAATATAATAAGTAGTATAAATTATAAAATTTAGTAAATTATTAAATCTTTAAATATATATTACGCCCCTTAGTATTTTATAGGGTATACCTGTTTAAGTATTATCTATACCTTTAAGCTCTACTTAGTATTAGATATCTATCCTACCTCTATACGTAGACTCGCCCTAAATTTATTAGCAGCAGTCCTTACCTCCTCTTATATAATATAATTATATAGTGGGGGGGTATAGCCTATATCTATAAAGTAATATTTACTATCTTTAACCTTAAATTAGGTAGGGATACCCGCTAAACTTAAGTATATTAATAAGTAGAGGAAAAGAAACTAATAGGGATTACCCTAGTAATAGTAAGTAAAGCGGTAATAGCTTAAATTTAAAATCTAGCTTTTTTTAGGGGTCTAAGTTATAATTTATAGAGGATACTTTAGTATTAGTAGTAGTCTAAGTTCCTTAGAATAGAATATTATAGAGGGTAAAAATCCTATATATAATTACCTACCTTTACTATATAAAGCTCCTTTAACGAGTTAAGTTATTTAGGAATATAGCTCTAAATAGGAGGTAAATTTCTTCTAAAACTAAATACTAGCTAGAGACTAATAGTATATAAGTAGAGTAATTAAAAGATAAAAAGTACTTTAGAAAAAGAGTTAAAAAGTATATAAAATTATTAAAAGGGAAGCGCTTATAGCTAGACTTACCTATAGTTACTTACCTAGGCTTTAGCCTGGGGCACTTTTCTACGGGTAGGCCAGTATTAGTTTAGGTAGTTAGATAAAGGCCTCTATTATATATCTCCCTTTAGAATAACCTTATAGGGGAGGCGTAATATAACTAGTCTAGACTAAGGTCCACGTATCTACTAGAATACTAGTATAATGGCTATAAGTGGCCCGTTTTAAAATATAGATTAAGGAGTCTAATATCTATATAAGTATTTAGGTATTAAGCCTAAGTATATAATAAAAGTAAATAGAGGTAGGAACCCTTTTAGGTATACTATTAACTAATTCTAATATCTTTAGATAGATTTAAGTAAGAGTATAGCTATTAGAACCTAAAAAATAATAAACTATACTTAAATAGGGTAAAGCCAGAGGAAACTCTAATAGAGGCTTACAGCAGTTCTAATATATAAATCGATTATTAAATTTAGGTATAGGGGTAAAAGACTAATTAAACTATCTAGTAGCTAGTTCCTATTAAAGTTTTCCTTAGGATAGTAGTAACGTTTTTAGTTTTATAAAGTAAAGCGAATAATTAGAGGTTTAGAGGCTAAAATAGCCTTTACCTATTCTTAAATTTTAAATATATAAGAAGTCCTTATTACTTAATTAAATATAGATATTTAAATATATCGTTACTAGTAGGCCATTTTTAGTAAATAGAACTAGTAATACGGGATAAACTAAATATAGAGTTATAGTATTAAAATATATACTTATTAGATACTATAAAAGGTATTAGTTTATCTAGATAGTAGGACGGTAGCTATAAAAGTTAAAATCTACTAAAGAGTATATAATAACTTACCTGCTAAATAAACTAGCCCTAAAAATAAATAGTACTTAAGTATATTACCTATACTCCACTACTAGGGTAAATATTATACCCTAGTAAGTAGGCAGGTATAGAGGTCTATAATAAAGCCTTAGAGGTAACCCTAGATTAAATGGCCTCTAGTGTAGATCTTAGTAGTAGTAGTAAATACTTAAATAAGAACTTTAAAAACTAAAGTAGAAAAAGGTTTTATATAAATAGTAGTTAGATATAGGTTAGTTAACTCTTAGGGATAGGGTAACTCCGTTTTAATATAGGCGCTTATACCCTGCCCCTAAAAGGGAAGCTAGTTAATATTCTAGTATCTAGATATAGATTCTTCGCGGTAATATAACTAAAAGTAAAGACTCTAGTAGAAGCCCTAAAAAGAGTTCTCTTTTCTTCTTAATAGTCTATTACCCTAAAATCGGTTTATCTAGAGCTAGGGTTTAATAGCTAGAAGAGTACTATACTTTTATAATATTTAGTACGCCCCTAATAGGCCTTAAAAATCTACTTAAAGTAATAGTTTTTATACTAGGTTATACTTATAACTATAGTAGGTCTCTAAGGTAAATAGCCTCTAGTTAATAGAATAATATAGATAAGGGAAGTTAGTAAAATAGATCTATAACTTTAGGAAAAGGATTAGCTCTAAGGGTTAGGTATATTAGGCCTTAAGGAGAAGCTTCTAGTATAGCTTAGTACTAGCTATAAGGTAGGTACCTTATAGTACTAGGTAGTAGATACTCTTAGCAGGCTTTAGCTATCTAGCGTATACTTAATAACTAACTTAGAACTAGTATAGATAAGGGGAATCTAACTATCTAATTAAAATATAGTATTATAATAGCTAGAAAGTAGTATTAATATAATATAATTTCTACCCAGTACCTTAAATATTAAAGTAAAGAGATTCGACTAAGTACAGGTAAATAGTAGAAATAACTATAACTCTTTTAAAGTAGCTAAATACCTTATTATCTAATTAGTAATATATATAAATAGATTAATAAGATTCCTACTATCCCTATCTACTATTTAGTAAAACTATAGCTAAGGGAATAGGCTTGGCTAAATTAATAGGGAAAGAAGATCCTATTAAGCTTAACTCTAGTTTAATATTATAAAAAGATATAGGGGGTATAAAATAGGTAGAAGCTTTAGCGCTAGTAAAATACCACTACCCTTATTATCTTTTTACTTATTTAATAAAGCGGAGCTAGGTCTTACTACTTAACTTCTAGTATAAAGATCCTTTATAGGCCGATCCAGGTTAAAGATATTATTAGGTAGGGAGTTTAGCTAGGGTAGTATATCTATTAAACTATAATATAGGTATTCTAAGGGGGACTTATAGAGAATAGAAATTTCTAGTAGAGTAAAAGGGTAAAAGTCCCCTTAATTTTAATTTTTAGTGTAAATATAAACTATAAAAGTATAGCCTATTAATCCTTTAGTCCCTTAAAATTTAAGGCTAGAGGTACTAGAAAAGTTACTATAGGGATAACTAGCTTATAGTAGCTAAGCATTTATAGTAATATTACTTTTTAATCCTTTAATATTAGCTCTTCCTATTATACTAAAGTAGAATTTAGTAAGTATTAGATTATTTACCTACTAATAGGGAATATAAGCTAGGTTTAGACTATTATAAAATAGGTTAGTTTTACCCTATTAATAACCTCGCCCTAATAGTAATACTACTTAGTATAAGAGGAACCGTAATTTTAGATAATTAGTTTTTATAGCTATCTAATTAGGTATTACCGCGAAGCTACTATCTACTAGATTATAGCTAAATACCTTTAAGTTAGAATTTATACTAGAATAGGGTAAATTTTTATACCTATATATTAGAGTTAGATATAAATAGGCCTTTAGCCTAGAATCTTAGTAGGCTAGTAATAGTAGTCCCGTTAAAATAGAGGCTACTAGCTAGTATATTATAATTTAACTATATATAGGATTAAATTCTTTATAAACGACTTAGTTATCTAGTTAGATTATATAAGTAGTTAAGTAGCCTTATAGTTATAAGCTACTAAGTATAAGCCTACTACTAGCTTAGTTAAAAACCTTTATTTAAAAGGAGCTATAGCCTACTAAATCTATTCTAAGCCAGAGGGAGTCTATATATATAGTTAGTAAGACGTAGCAGGGATATAGCTAATAAGGAGGGCTAAAAGCTATCTTAATAAGCCTAAGCTTAGGTTAATATAGGCTATTTAACTAGATAGCTAGAAGGGAAGTAATATAGGTAGATCTTATAAAGGGTTACTTATACTAGTTAGATATTATATTAGAGGGTAGGAGATAGATAATAAAGTAGCCCTTATAACTAATAATAGTAATAGTATAAGTATATAGATTTAGGTTATATACTAATAATATATATATAGTTTACCTTTTCTAACTAGATATAGAGATACTATAGTAATATACTTAGTCTAAAGTTAGGCTATAGATATATAATATACCCTATTCTACTAACTAATTAAAGCTAACTATAGGATATATATAGGTACCCTATAATACTAGAAAGGCTATATAGAGAGACCCTTTTACTAATATATTACTAACTATATAGATAGTACCTAAACTCTAGAGGTTTATTATCTATTTTATACTAGTAGAGATAGTAGTAAGAGTAGACTAAAAAGTATATTAAAAAGTGCCCTAGGTACTTTCTAGGGTTATAAAATATTCTTATAATTAGGATAGAGCTTTTAACTACCCTAATTCTAAATCTATTATCTATTTATTAATAGGGTAAATAGTAATAGTACTAGATCTAAAAGTACCCCGGGCACTTTTTATACCAAGGAAAAAGTACCCTGAAAAGTGCCCTAAAAAGTGCCCTAGGCACTTCTAGGGGTTATAAGATATCCTAATAACTAGGATAGAGCTTTTAACTATCCTAATTCTAAATCTATTATCTATTTATCAATAGGATAAATAGTAGTGGTACTAGAGGTAAAAGTATACCACGCACTTTTTTCTTAGCAGTGCACTAAAAGTGTGCCACGCACTTCTTAAGATATTAGGATATCCTAATAACTAGAATAGAGCTTTTAACTATTCTAATTCTAAATCCGTTATCTATTTATTAATAGGATGGATAGTAGTAGTACTAGAGGTAAAAGTATACTGCGCACTTTTTCCTTAGCGGTTGTAAGGGTTAATTTAACCTAAGGTTAAATCCCCTTACAGGATATTTACCTATCTTTAAGCTTAGGCCTTATCTAGTGGCCTATATATAGATTAGTTAGTAGATTTTAAATACCTAGTATATAGAGAGCTCCTCTCTAGGATCCTCTTTATCTTAGTATCTTAAGTTTAGTCTTAATTTATATAATTTCTTCTAGCTATTTAATTCTAAGAGTATTCGCCCTATTTAGCTATATCCTAGCCTTATATTAAACTTAAGACCCCTTCTTTTAGCTAGAGATTAGTAAC
This sequence comes from Karstenula rhodostoma CBS 690.94, assembly GCA_010093485.1. Taxonomy (NCBI): domain Eukaryota; kingdom Fungi; phylum Ascomycota; class Dothideomycetes; order Pleosporales; family Didymosphaeriaceae; genus Karstenula; species Karstenula rhodostoma. Next base: position 62,095 of record MU001519.1, read on the forward strand.
TATAATATCTACCTTTAGCTCTTTAGGTATAGAAAGGTTTACTAAAATTCTAAATTTTTTCTTTAGGTTAGCTATTAAGGTGCTAGAATATCCTCTAAAGTCCTTATTAAAGGCTAGCTATTAAGGTGCTAGAACATTCTCTAAAGTCCTTATTAAAGGCTAGCTATTAAGGTACTAGAACGTCCTTTAAAGTCCTTATTAAAGGCTAGCTATTAAGGCACTAGAATATCCTTCTAAGTTTTTTAAACTCCCTTAAAGACCTACTAATATTAGGCACCTTTAGTAGAATTAACTACTATAAAGGTTAAATCCCTTTTAGGTAGAAATATATATCTACTATAGGTACACTAAAAATAATACGCGTACCCTTAGTAAATAGACTTAAAACAGGACTAACTACCTACTTATTACTTATACCTTACCTACCTAAACCTACCTTATACCCTTATAGTAAATATTAATTTATATAATATTTCTATCTTAAATAGCCCTCTCTCCCTATCTAGTTTACCTCTAAATAGCTCTATACCTGCCGCACTACCACCTATAACTAAGCGTATAAAGACGAAACCTCTAGTACCTAGATAGTCTATTAATAGGGACCTAATATTTTTCCTTTAGAGCTATATTAGGACTTGCTCTATAAGCCGCGCTACTAAAGTAATAGTAGCTATTAATTTTAGTAAAGAAGACCTTAATAATATTTTAAAGGTAAATAACCCCTATTATAGTATAACTATAGGTAAAATACTATATATATTACTCTAAGGTTACTTACCTATTCTAATATAAGAATAGGCACTAGTAGCTAAAGCCTCTAGCGTATAACCTCCCTATAAGCTAGAAAACCTATCCTTCTAGATTAAACTTTTCCTGCTAGAACTAGGTATCCAGCCACCTAAAGGTACTAAAGAATACCTAGCTAATATTAGTAAGGTTAAGAAGGAATTAGGCCTCTATTAGAATTCTAAAACTAGAAACTATAAGGAGGAAGAAGATAACTTTAAGGCTAGTCTATAAGTAGCTAGGCTATAAGAGCTAGAAGAAGTATCTAAACTATATATAGCCTTTACTAATATTAATATAATTATCCTAGACTTAATTACTTTAGATAGAAAGTACCCAGAAACTTTAAATTACTAAGGCCTAGAGTTTACTACTACTTCTAATATACGTGTAGGCTATATTAAGGCTAATATAGCTCTATTTACTATAAAGCTACAGCTTATAGCCTTATCCTAATATACACGTAAAGTATAGGACCAGCAATAAAAGCTAGTCTAGTAAAACACTAATCTAAATAATAAAATTAACATTATAATAGACTCCTAGATATAGACTTAAAAGGAAAATAGTTATTTATAAACTAAGATTATAGAACTAAAGAAGACTACTAAGGCTAAAAATTAACTAATATAGATAATAATTAGTAACTTAGATAGTAATAATAGTTTTAAGTTACTCTATTAGTTTAGCGCTTCCCCTACTAAGCTAGTACCTACTATTAAATATAATACTAAACTAGTTACTCTAAAAATAGATAGTTAGTAAAGTATAGACTATTCTACTATAGATTAATATATTCTAAGAGTAAATACCCCTAGTAAACTTTTCTATAAAGTACTAAACCTTTACTATATAAAGTACTAAGCTTACTAGAGTAAATACCTGTCCTCTAAGATTCTAGACCCTAATAAGTTTAATAATAATAAGGTTTAGTTTAAGCTATAGTTCTATTTACTAGAGGTTAAGATTAAGTCTAATATAGACTACTTTTAGTAAGATACTCCTAAAGAATATACTATAGCTATTACTAATTATATTAATATATAGCTAGAAGGCCGCGCCTTTAAAATTTTTAATATCTAGAAATAGTAGTAATTAACTATATTTCTTATAGGTTTATATAATTACCTCTAAGCTATATTTATACTGCTAAACTAGGATATTAATACCTATACTAACCTTTAGAAGATAACGTTTCTACTTAGAGGAGACGTAAACTTATTTATTATATAGTATAATATATTTATAAACTAGGCTAGGTTTTATTCTAATAATCCTAAAGAGATACTCTATAAGAAGCTCTATATAAAACTTGCTAACTAGCTTACTTAGGATACTATTAACCCTACTATAGACTATAATAAATTTTATACTATTATCTATAAGCTATATAAAGCCTATAAGCACGACTATTAGGCTAACTATAACTAACTTACTCCCTCTACCCTATACTATTATAAGGAGTTTTTATTATAAATAATTACTTTAGTCCCTTATCGCACTATAGGACCACCTAAAAATACTATAGTAAAATCGGCTCTAAAGCGCTAATCTACTAACCCTAGATATAGGTACTCTAGAGAGTAGTGTTATAAAAATTAGGTATATTATAACTACCTCTCTAAGGACTATATCTACTATAATTACCCTATTAAACTTTATAATAGATATACTATTACCACTATTATAAAGGTTTAAGAAGAGAATAAGACTTACTTCTTCCTAGAATCTAGTAATAAATATACCTCTAATAAAGACTTTAAATTAGACTTTAAGTTAGAAAACTAGAGGTACTAGTTAACTCTAGACTAGTACCCCTAATAGAAGTAGTAGGTATAAAACTAATTAACCTATAGAAGCCAGCGTTCCGCCCTAAGAAGCGTTATACTAACCCTAAAGGTATTTAAATCCCTAACTTATTTAGGGGAATACCTTTTATACTTCCTATAATATTCTAAAATAATAGATATAAGGTTTATATATATAGCCTTATTAATTCTAGTATATCTATATATAATCTTGTCGCCTTATAGCTAGAGAAAGCACTAAGGTACTAACTTAGTATTAAGTTAATATAGCTTAAATATCTAATCCCTCTTAAGAGTTTTACTAGTAAGAAGGCCGCCTTAGTTAATTACTACTTTTAAGTAGTACTTAATATTAATAGACACCCTATAACTATATAGTTTATCCTATATAAAATAGGAGACTATAACCTTATTATAGGATAAAAATTCTTTAAGGATACTAAGACACTAATTAATTATTATAACTAGTGCTTATTATAATTAGATAATATACTATTATAGGTTATTACTCTACTTATAGTACCGCGCCACCTACTCCCGCTAGTTAATAAAGAATACCAGTTTAATACTAATTAATAGGATACTAACTTTAAGAAGGAGGATATTTAACTTTAATAAGTATAATTATTCTATAGGGAATACTCCCCTATAAAGGAGTTTAAGATCCCTATAAAGCCTGTAATATTATTTATCTCTCTAGTATAGGCTGCCCCCTAGAACTATAGTAATTATTAACTACCTTTAGTAGAGCCTATTCTAGATAAGGACTTTATTATAGTATACTATATATCTTTAGATAAGGATAGTAATAAAGCCGAACTACTAGAGCCTAAAGATAAGAGTTAGTAATTAGCTAAGCCTAGTATTAAGGACGATACCCTAGTATATAGACGTAGTAACGAGTTACTATATAATAATAAATTATTACTAGGGGAATTAACTACCTCTACTAAGCCTAATCCTACTAGAGACCCTAGTAAATAAGCTGCTAAGAAACTCTTATAAGAGCTAAGGATTAAACTAAAAAACTATCTAAAGGACTAAGTTATTACTACCTTCTACCCTATAGAGTGGCTTTAACGTAAGGAAGATTTATATAAGATAAATAAAGTACTATCTAATCTAGGGCTACTACCCCTAGAGGAACCCCCTAAGTATTAAACACTAATAAGGGAATAGCTCCTTAAGGCCAGTATTAATATTTTAACTGTCTCTACTATAGCGTTTATAGTTAGCGTATAAGGTATAGAGATTAGCTCTATTAGTTAATATAAATTATTTAAACTTATAGAAACTAAGTATTATAAGAAAGAAGCTGTAGCTAACTCTCTAGAAAAGTTTTAAAAATAGCTACTAATAGAACTTAAAGCTAAGCTTCCCTACTATAGATAGGTAGGGATAGACATTTCTTACTTTAGTAAATAAGAGGTAAATACCTTACCCCTATAATAGGAAGGTATTAACTATAATATTATCCTTACTAAGGATATTAGTACTTTAAAGACCTCCCTACTATATCCTATATCCCTTAATAAGCTAGAATTACTATACCTGTATATTTAGAATATAGTAAAGAAAGGGTTTATCTCCCCTAGTAATACTAGCTTTACCTCCCCTATCTTATATATAAAGAAGTCTAGAGGGGGGTAGCGTCTTTATATTAATTATAGGAGGCTTAATAGTATTACTAAAAAGGATATTACTTTTATACTACTACTAAAGGAAACTCTTATATACCTATTTAGGGTATATATATTTATTAAACTAGACCTATAATAAGCCTTTTACTATATATAACTTACTAAACGCGCCTCTAACCTCTCTATATTTTAAACTTAATATAGTAACTTTAAGTATAATATTCTTCCTTTTAGTATAACTAATAGACTAGTATTATTCTAGCACTTTATTAATATAATTCTAGCTAATATAATTAACTTAATTTATATAGTTTATATTAATAATATCCTTATCTACTCTAAGGACCCCCTAGAGTATAAGGCTTATATATCTAAAGTTATTAAATAGCTAAAAGAGCACTACCTCTATTATAATATTAAGAAAAGCGAATTTACTATTTAAGAAGTTAAATTCCTAGGCTTTATTATTACTACCAACAGGATCTGTAAGGACCCTAAGAAGAAAACTATAGTATAGGACTAGAAAGAGCCTACTAGCCTCTATATTCTCTAATCCTTTTTAGAATTTTATAACTACTATTAGGCCTACCTTAAAAACTATAGACATGTTATTTAACCCCTTACTAAGCTAACTAAAAAAGGCGCCTAGCGCAAGTTTAAAGATAAGGAACGCGTCGCTTTTTAAGCTATAAAGGACCTTCTTTACTTAGATAATCTTATTATATAGTACTCCCCCTACTATAAAATATAAATAGAGACTAATACTAGTAATAGTATTATTATAGGAGCTATCTTATAGATATAAGATAATAGAACCTAGAAACCTTTTAGTTTCTACTTACGCAAAATAAAACTAGTAGAGATAAATTATAATATTTATAATAAAAAAATACTTACTATTATAGGTAGGTTATATATATAGCGCGCCTAGTTTATTAGTTTATAGTTAGAAGAGCTATTTACTATTATTATAGACTATTATATACTTAAATACTTCTTTATAAAGCGAGAACTCACGCCCTACTAGACTTATTAGTTAGAAGTATTATCCTAGTATAACTATATAATTATATTTTACCCTAGATCTATAAATATTATAGCTAACACGCTATTATAGAAATAGGAAGAACTAGTTATATAGAAGGTAAAAGCTAAATTAGTCTATATAATATACTTCTTTCCCTAATAATAGGATATTACTAACGATAATACTAATAATAAGAACTATAAAGTAGTAGTGTTAGTTATTACTACTAAGCTAAACTAGTAGAGTAGGGAGGCTAAATTATAAAACTCTCCTATTATACTAGTAAACTACCTACTTAAAATAAATTACACCGACCTAATCTTAGAACTACTTTAAAAGGCCGCCTCTAAACTAAATAGTAAGTATAATAAGATACCTTCTAGGCTTCTTTTATACTAAGACTACCTAGTTATTCTTAAAACTAGTTAGTTTTAAATAATCTTTATTAATATAGTTCACTCCTACTAGACAACTGCGTACCCTAGTGCTAAAAAGACCTATAAACTTATCTAGGAATTATATTATTAGAGCTATATATATATAGATATTAAATAGTTTATATAAAATTATAAGATCTACTACTAGACTAAACCCCCTTATAATAAGAAGCTAGGTCTACTCTAGCTATTACCTATTCTAGAGGCTGTATAGTAAGATATCTTTATAGACTTTAAGAGCTTTCTACTAGACTAAAAGGGCTTTAATAATATTATAGTTTATATATACTATTTAAGTAAATATACCTTTTTACTACTATACTATAAGAAAATTACTATAGAATAGGCTACCTCCCTTTACTACTAATATATCTAGAGGATTTTTAGTATCCCTAAATCTATTATATTAGATTAAGGGCTATAGTTTACTTCTAATTTTACTAGTAAACTATATCACCTTATAGGTATATAGTAGAAACTTATATCTATAGGTTACGCCTAAATAGATAGCTAAACTAAGATATATAATAAGTATATTAACTAGTATCTCTACCTATTTATTAATAAATTTTAGAATAACTAGTTAGATTTACTCCCTTTAATAGACTAGGTATAAGCCTTTTTATCTAATAAATCTACTAGTTTCTCTCTATATAAAATTAAGTTCGGCTATAAAACTAAAGTTTTTTAGGACTAGAGAGATAGAGTTAGATTACCTAAGGACTCCCCTAATAATATTAGCTCTAAGTAAGCCCGCGAGTTTATTACTACTTGCCTTAAAGCTATTACTTAGATCCGCGACTAGACCTATTAGAACCTTATTGCAGTACAAGACTTAATAGCGAAATAAGCTAATAAATATTACTAACTACCTAACTTTATTATTAGTAACTTTATCTATATTACCCTAAAAGGCTTTTTAATATTATATCCCTTTATTAAGCTGGATAAGTAAATATATAGTCTATACTATATTATAGGAATAAAAGGGTTATCCTATAAGCTTAAATTACTATTATATATAAAAGTTTACCTAGTATTTTATATAGACTGTCTTTAGAAAGCGCCTAATAACCTATTTCCTAAATAATACTAACTACAGGAACTACTAACTAAAGTTAATAGTACCTTTAAGTAGGAAGTATTACTTATTTATAATAGCTAACTAAGCTAGGGAAAATTCTAGTACTAAGTAGTATAGTAAGGCTATAACCTAGATAATATATAGTATCTAGTATCTAACTTTAGAAATACTCTAAAGCTAGTAGGTAACTTTTATAATACTAATCCTTAGATAGCTAGGCCCCCTAAGTGCCTAGACACTTAAAAGAAAGCTACCCTTAATAAAGTATTTTTAGATAGTAATCCTAAAGACAATACGCCTATTAAAATAGGTAGTTAATAAAGGGTTACCTAAAAATAGACTAGTTAGTATAGTAGCTTAATCTAGATAGCCTACCTAGTATCTATAAGGCGCGCTTACCTTATACTTCTTAGTACTATAAAGGATTAAGCTTTATATATTAAGCACTTTAAGCCTTTAACTATAAGTAAGGAATATAAGGTCTTAAACTAGATCTTAACCTCTCCTTATAGGATTAGGGAACCCTATATAATATATATATAATAGTATATAGCTAACTACTTAGAAAAATTCTAAATAAAGGTATTTTTATATAGGAAATCGCGGAGCCCTATATAATTATACTAGAGTAGGATACTCTAATCCAGTCTATAACTATATAAGTTTAATAGGAAATTTTTTAAAGGTATAAAGAATATTTTTCTTTATTTTTATTTCTTTCTCCTTAGACTAATTTATTCTTTTCTTTCTTTTTATAGATATAGGTATTCTTATAGTCCTTAGGGACTATTAAGACCCTAGATCGCGCTTAGAGGGGGGTAGT
>MU001519.1:72318-87099 GCA_010093485.1 Karstenula rhodostoma CBS 690.94
ATATTTTTATTAATTAGTAAATAAAAGTTAGGGGATTAAAGATAATTAGATACTATTATAGTCTTAACTATAAACTATACTAATTAGGGATTAGATAGTATTTCTATTATAACCTGCTTAGTATCTTATAAGAAATTAAAGTATTTAGGTTCTAGGGGGAGTATAGTTATAAGGCTAAAACTTAAAGAAATTAATAGAAGGGTACTACTAGGTATAAAGCCTATAGCTTAATTTAATTTAATATAAAGAAACTTACTAGGTCTAGATAAAATAAGGATTAATAGATTAAAAGCTCTTTTTTAATTTTTTAGATAGTAGTATATAGCTATTCTTAGTTTATATAAGGGTTAATTTAACCTAAGGTTAAATCCCCTTATAGAATATTTACCTACCTTCGAGCTTAGGCCTTATCTAGTGGCCTATATATAGATTAGTTAGTAGATCTTAAATACCTAGTATATAGAGAGTTCCTCTCTAGGATCCTCTCTATCTTAGTATCTTAAGTTTAGTTTTAATTTATATAGTTTCTTCTAGCTATCTAATTCTAAGAGTATTTACCCTATTTAGCTATATCCTAACCTTATATTAAACTTAAGACCCCTTCTTTTAGCTAGAGATTAGTAACTATAATATCTACCTTTAGCTCTTTAGGTATAGAAAGGTCTACTAAAATCCTAAATTTTTTCTTTAGGTTAGCTATTAAGGCACTAGAACGTCCTCTAAAGTCCTTATTAAAGGCTAGCTATTAAGGCGCTAGAACGTCCTCTAAAGTCCTTATTAAAGGCTAGCTATTAAGGCGCTAGAATATTCTCTAAAGTCCTTATTAAAGGCTAGCTATTAAGGCGCTAGAATATCCTCCTAGGTTTTTTAAACTCTCTTAAAGACCTACTAACGTTAGGTACCTTTAGTAGAATTAACTGCTATAAAGGTTAAATCCCTTTTAGGTAGGAGTATATACCTGCTATAGGTATACTAAAAATAATACACGCACCCTTAGTAAACAGGCTTAAAATAGGACTAACTACCTACTTATTACTTATATCTTACCTACCTAAATCTACCTTTTACCCTTATAGTAAATATTAATTTATATAATATCTCTATCTTAGATAGCCTTTTCTCCCTATCTAGTTTACCTCTAAATAGCTCTATACCTGCCACACTACTACCTATAACTAAGTGTATAAAGATAAAACCTCTAGTACCTAAGTAGTCTATTAATAGGGATCTAATATCTTTCTCTTAGAGTTATACTAGAACTCGCTCTATAAGCCACGCTGCTAAAGTAATAGTAACTATTAATTTTAGTAAAGAAAACCTTAATAATATTTTAAAGGTAAAGGACTCTTATTATAGTATAACTATAGGTAAGATACTATATATACTACCCTAAGGTTACTTACTTATCCTAATATAAGAATAGGCACTAGTAGCTAAAGCCTCTAGCGTATAACCTCCCTATAAGCTAGAAAACCTACTCTCCTAGATTAAACTTTTCCTGCTAGAACTAGGTATCTAGCTACCTAAAGGCACTAAAGAATACCTAGCCAATATTAGTAAGATTAAGAAGGAATTAGGCCTCTATTAAAATTCTAGAACTAGAAACTATAAGAAGGAAGAAGATAACTTTAAGGCTAGTCTATAGGTAGCTAGGCTGTAAGAGCTAGAGGAAGTATCTAAACTACACGTAGCCTTTACTAATATTAATATAATTATCCTAGACCTAATTACTTTAGATAGAAAGTACCTAGAGACCTTAAACTACTAAGGCCTAGAGTTTACTACTACTTCTAATATACGTGTAGACTATATTAAGGCTAATATAGCCCTATTTACTATAAAGCTATAGCTTATAGTCTTGTCCTAATATACGTGTAAAGTATAGGACTAGTAATAAAAGCTAGTCTAGTAAAATACTAACCTAAATAATAAAATTAACGTTATAATAGACTCCTAGATATAGATTTAGAAGGAAAATAGTTATCTATAAACTAAGATTATAAAACTAAAGAAGACTACTAAGGCTAAAAATTAACTAATATAGGTAGTAATTAGTAACTTAGATAGTAATAATAGCTTTAAGTTATCCTACTAGTTTAGTGCTTCCCCTACTAAGCCAGTGCCTACTATTAAATATAATACTAAACTAGTCACTCTAAAGATAGATAGTTAGTAAGGTATAGGCTATTCTACTATAGGTTAATATATCCTAAGAGTAAATACCCCTAGTAAACTTTTCTATAAAGTGCTAAACCTTTATTATATAAAGTACCGAGCTCACTAAAGTAAATACCTGTCCCCTAAGGTTCTAAACCCTAATAAGTTTAATAGTAATAAGGCTTAGTTTAAGCTATAGTTCTATTTACTAGAGGTCAAGATTAAGTCTAATATAGACTACTTTTAGTAAAATACTTCTAAAGAATATACTATAGCTATCGCTAATTATATTAATATATAGCTAGAAGGCTATACCTTTAAAATTTTTAATACCTAGAAATAGTAGTAATTAACTATATCTCTTATAGGTCTATATAACTACCTCTAAGCTATATTTATACTACTAAACTAGGATATTAATACCTGTGTTAACCTCTAAAAGATAACGCTTCTACCTAGAGAAGATATAAACTTATTTATTATATAGTATAATATATTTATAAACTAGACTAGGTTTTATTCTAATAATTCTAAAGAGACACTCCGCAAAAAGCTCTATATAAAGCTTACTAACTAGCTTACCCAGGATACTATTAACCCTACTATAGACTATAATAAATTTTATACTATTATCTATAAGCTATATAAAGCCTATAAGTATAACTATTAGGCTAACTATAACTAACTTACTCCCTCTACCCTATACTATTATAAGGAGTTTTTATTATAAATAGTTACTTTAGCCCCTTATTATACTATAGGACCACCTAAAGATACTGTAGTAGAATTAGCTCTAAAGTACCAATTTACTAACCCTAGATATAGGTATTCTAGGGAGTAGTATTATAAGAATTAGGTATATTATAACTACCTCTCTAAGGACTATATCTACTATAATTACCCTATTAAACCTTATAATAGGTATACTATCGCCGCTATTATAAAGGTTTAAGAAGAAAATAAGACTTACTTCTTCCTAGAATCTAGCGATAAATATACCTCTAACAAAGACTTTAAGTTAGACTTTAAGTTAGAAAACTAGAGGTACTAGTTAACTTTAGGCTGGTACTCCTAATAGGAGTAGTAGGTATAGAACTAATTAACCTATAGAAGCCAGTATTCTACCCTAAGAAGCGTTATACTAATCCTAAAGGCGTTTAAATCCCTAACTTATTTAGAGGAATACCTTTTATACTTCCTATAATATTCTAAAATAATAGATATAAGGTTTATATATATAGCCTTATTAATTCTAGTATATCTATATATAATCTCGTTGCCTTACAGCTAGAGAAAGTACTAAGGTACTAACTTAGTATTAAGTTAATACGGCTTAAATACCTAATCCCTCTTAAGAATTTTACTGGTAAGAAGGCTGCCTTAGTTAATCGCTACTTTTAAGCAGTACTTAATATTAATAGATACCCTATAACTATATAGTTTATCCTATATAAAATGGGAGACTATAACCTTATTATAGGATAAAAATTCTTTAAGGATACTAAAATACTAATTAATTATTATAACTAGTATTTATTATAGCTAGATAATATACTATTATAAGTTATTACTCTACTTATAGTACCGCGCCACCTACTCCTACTAGTTAATAAAGAATACTAGTTCGATACTAACTAATAGGACACTAACTTTAAGAAGGAGGATATTTAACTTTAATAAGTATAATTACTCTATAGGGAACACTCCCCTATAAAGAAGTTTAAAATCCCTATAGAGCCTATAATATTATCTATCTCTCTAGTATAGACTACCCCCTAGAACTATAGTAATTATTAACTACTTTTAGTAGAGCCTATCCTGGATAAAGACTTTATTATAGTATACTATATATTTTTAGATAAGGATAGTAATAAAGCTAAACTGCTAGAGCTTAGAGATAAGAGTTAGTAATTAGCTAAGCCTAGTATTAAGGATAATACCCTAGTATATAGACGTAGTAACGAGTTACTATATAATAATAAATTATTACTAGGGGAATTAACTACCTCTATTAAGCCTAATCCTGCTAGAGACCCTAGTAAATAAGCCGCTAAGAAACTCTTATAAGAGCTAAGGATTAAACTAAAAAACTACCTAAAGGACTAAGTTATTACTGCCTTCTACCCTATAGAGTGGCTTTAATATAAGGAAGATTTATATAAGATAAATAAAGCACTATCTAATCTAGGGCTACTACCCCTAGAGGAACCCCCTAAGTATTAAATACTAATAAGGGAATAGCTCCTTAAGGCTAGTATTAATATTTTAACTGTCTCTACTATAGCGTTTATAGTTAGTGTATAAGGTATAGAGATTGGCTCTATTAGTTAATATAAGTTACTTAAACTTATAGAAGCTAAGTATTATAAGAAGAAAGCCGCAGCTAACTCTCTAGAAAAGTCTTAAAAATAGCTACTAGTAGAACTTAAAGCTAAGCTTCCCTACTATAGATAGGTAGGAATAGATATTTCTTACTTTAGTAAATAAAAGGTAAATACCTTACCCCTATAATAGGAAGGTATTAACTATAATATTATCCTTACTAAGAATATTAGTATTTTAAAGACCTCTCTACTATATCCTATATCCCTTAATAAGCTAGAATTACTATACCTATATATTTAGAATATAGTAAAGAAAGGGTTTATCTCCCCTAGTAATACCAGCTTTGCCTCCCCTATCTTATATATAAAGAAGTCTAGAGGGGGGTAGTATCTTTATATTAATTATAGGAGACTTAATAGTATTACTAAAAAGAATATTACTTCTATACCACTACTAGAGGAAACTCTTATATACCTATCTAGGATACGCGTATTTACTAAACTGGACCTATAATAAGCCTTTTACTATATATAACTTACTAAATACGCCTCTAACCTCTTTATATTTTAAACTTAATATAGTAACTTTAAGTATAACGTTCTTTCTTTTAGTATAACTAATAGACTAGTATTATTCTAGTATTTTATTAATATAATCTTAGCTAATATAATTAACTTAATTTATATAGTTTATATTAATAATATCCTTATCTACTCTAAGGACCCCCTGGAGTATAAGGCTTATATATTTAAAATTATTAAATAGCTAAAAGAGCACTACCTCTATTACAATATTAAGAAAAGTGAATTTACTATTTAAGAAGTTAAATTCCTAGGCTTTATTATTACTACTAACGGGATCTATAAGGACCCTAAGAAGGAAACTATAGTATAGGACTAGGAAGAGCCTACTAGCCTCTATACTCTCTAATCCTTTTTAGGATTCTATAACTACTATTAGGCCTACTTTAAAAACTATAGACGCGTTATTCGACCCCTTACTAAGCTAACTAAAAAAGGCGCCTAATATAAGTTTAAAGATAAGGAACACGCTGTTTTTTAAGCTATAAAGAACCTTTTTTACTTAAATAATTTTATTATATAGTACTCCCCCTACTGTAAGATATAGATAGAGACTAATACTAGTAATAGTATTATTATAGGAGCTATCTTATAGATATAAAATAATAAAACCTAGAAACCTTTTAGTTTCTACTTATATAAAATAAAACTAGTAGAGATAAATTATAATATTTATAATAAGAAAATACTCACTATTATAGACAGGTTATATATATAGCACACCCAGCTTATTAGTCTATAGTTAGAAGAGCTATTTACTATTATTATAGACTATTATATACTTAAATACTTCTCTATAAAGCGAGAACTTATACCCCGTTAGGCTTATTAGTTAGAAGTATTATTCTAGTATAACTGTATAATTATATTTCGCCCTAGATCTATAAATATTGTAGCTAATATACTATTATAGAAATAGGAAGAACTAGTTATATAGAAGGTAAAAGCTAAGTTAGCCTATATAATATACTTCTTTCCCTAATAATAGGATATCGCCAATAATAATACTAATAATAAGGACTATAAAGTAGTAGTATTAGTTACTACTACTAAGCTAAACTAGTAGAGTAGAGAGGCTAAATTACAAGACTCTCCTATTATACTAGTAGACTACCTACTTAAAGTAAATTATACTAACCTAACTTTAGAACCACTTTAAGAGGCTACCTCTAAACTAAATAGTAAGTATAATAGGATACCTTCTAGGCTTCTTTTATACTAAGACTACCTAGTTATCCCTAAAACTAGTTAGCTTTAAATAATTCTTATTAATATAGTTCACTCCTACTAGACGACTATATACTCTAGTACTAAAAAGACCTATAAACTTATTTAGGAATTATACTATTAGAGCTATATATATATAGATATTAAATAGTTTATATAAAATTATAAGATTTACTACTAGACTAAACCTCCTTATAATAAAAAGCTAGGCCTACTCTAGCTACTACCTATTCTAGAGGCTATATAGTAAGATATTTCTATAGACTTTAAGAGCTTTCCACTAGACTAAAAGGGCTTTAATAATATTATAGTTTATATATACTATCTAAGTAAACGCACCTTTTTACTACTATACTATAAGAAAATTACTATAGAATAGGCTACCTCCCTTTACTACTAGTATATCTAGAGGATCTTTAGTATCTCTAAATCTATTATATCGGATTAAGGACTATAGTTTACTTCTAATTTTACTGATAAACTATATTACCTTATAGATATATAGTAAAAACTTATATTTATAGATTATACCTAAATAGATAGCTAAACTAAGATATATAATAAGTATATTAACTAGTATCTCTACCTATTTATTAATAAATTTTAGGATAACTAGTTAGATCTACTCCCTTTAATAGACTGGGCGTAAGCCTCTTTACCTAATAAATCTACTAGTTTCTCTCTATATAAAATCGAGTTTAGCTATAAAGCTAAAGTCTTTTAGGACTAGAGGAATAGAATTAGGTTACCTAAGGACTCCCCTAATAATATTAGCTCTAAGTAAGCCCGTAAGTTTATTACTACTCGCCTTAAAGCTATTACTTAGGTCCGTGACCAGGCCTATTGGAACCTTATTACAGTATAAGACTTAATAGTAAAATAAGCTAATAAATACTACTAACTGCCTAACTTTATTATTAGTAACTTTATTTATATTACCCTAAAAGGCTTTTTAATATTATATCCCTCTATTAAGCTAGATAAGTAAATATATAGTCTATACTATATTATAGGGATAAAAGAGTTATCCTATAAGCTTAAATTACTATTATATATAAAAGTTTACCTAGTATTTCACGTAGACTATCTTTAGAAAGTGCCTAATAACCCACTTTCTAGATAATACTAACTATAGGAACCGCCAACTGAAGTTAATAGTACCCTTAAGTAGGAGGTATTACTTATTTATAATAGCTAACTAAGCTAGGGAAAACTCTAGTACTAAGTAGTATAGTAAGGCTATAACCTAGATAATATATAGTATCTAGTATTTAACTTTAGGAATACCCTAAAGCTAGTAGGTAACTTTTATAATACTAATCCTTAGGTAGCTAGGCCCCCTAAGCGCCTAGATACTTAGAAGAAAGCTACCCTTAATAAAGTATTTTTAGATAGTAATCCCAAAGATAACACGCCTATTAAGGCGGGTAGTTAATAAAGGGTTACCTAAAAATAGGCTAGTTAGTATAGTAGCTTAATCTAGATAGCCTATCTAGTATCTATAAGGCGTGCTTACCTTATACTTCTTAGTACTATAAAGGATCAAGCTTTATATATTAAGCACTTTAAGCCTTTAACTATAAGTAAGGAATATAAGGTCTTAAACTAGATCTTAACCTCTCCTTATAGAATTAGGGAACCCTATACGATATATATATAATAGCGCGCAGCTAACTACTTAGAAAAATTCTAAATAAAGGTATTTTTATATAGGAAATTATAGAGCCCTGTATAATTACACTAGAGCGGGATACTCTAATCTAGTCTATAACTATATAAGTTTAATAGGAAATTTTTTAAGGGTATAAAGAATATTTTTCTTTATTTTTATTTCTTTCTCCCTAAACTAATTTATTCTTTTCTTTCTTTTTATAGATATAGGTATTCTTATAGTCCTTAGGGACTATTAAGACCCTAGATCGCGCTTAGAGGGGGGTAGTGTAAGGGTTAATTTAACCTAAGGTTAAATCCCCTTATAGGATATTTACCTACCTTTAAGCTTAGGCCTTATCTAGTGGCCTATATATAGATTAGTTAGTAGATCTTAAATATCTAGTATATAGAGAGCTCCTTCCTAGAACCCTTTCTATCTTAGTATCTTAAGTTTAGTCTTAATTTATATAGTTTCTTCCAGCCATCTAATTCTAAGAGTATTTACCCTGTTTGGCCATATCCTGGCCTTACAGTTTATAGGGTAACTTATCTACTTAATTATAATAATAAACGAGACCTTTACCTACTAAATAGCTAAACTAGCTTTAGCTAATTACTAGCTTCTTAGAGGGACTATTAGCTTAAGCTAATAAAAGTTAGAGGTAATAACAGGTCTATAATACCCTTAGATATTCTAGGCTATATATATACTATACTAATAGAGCTAATAAGTTCTTTTCCTTAGTTAGAAGGTCTAGATAATCTTATTAAACTCTATTATACTAGGAATAGAGTATTATAATTATTACTCTTTAATAAGGAATACCTAGTAAGTATATATTATTAGTATATATTAATTATATTCTTACCCTTTATATATACTACCTATTACTACTACTAATTAAATAGCTTAGTAAGGCCTTTAGACTGGCTTAAGGAGGTTAGTAATAACTACCTTAAGCTGGAAAGTTAGTTAAACTTAGTTATTTAGAGGAAATAAAAGTTATAATAAGGTTAATCTATTTATATAAACTTCTTATAGAAGCCTTTATAGCTAGAGATAGTAGCCTAAATAATATAAAATAAATTAGTACCTTATATAAGTTAGCTTTAGCTAGTAACACTTTTAAATTATAGGGAATCCCTAAGAGCCCTTTATACTAAACTAGCCTAGAAAACTAGCTAGTAGCCTATTAGAAACTATAGGGTATAATAATAGTTAAAGGGATAAGCCAGTATTATAAGGTACTTAGTAAAATAAGTAATCTATAGTAAAGCCCCTAGTATTAATAGTAGTAACCTCTAAGCCCTGCTTAGACCTAGATCTATCTAAGGCTCGTCCTTAAACTTATCTAATATATAGCTAAATATAGGGAATATTTATAAACTAAGTAGAAGTAAGTAGAGTACTTTAGTAGCTCTACTTAAGATATAGTTAGGCCCCCTTAGAAATATAGGGGATAGTAAATATTTTATAGGTAAACCTATAGAAGGATTATTATCTATCTAAACTAGGTATAGTTATGGCCCCTAGAGGTTCTCTCCTAGATAGTAGGGGTAATACCCTTATATATTATATTTCTAAATCCTTTTTATACAAGTACCTTTTATTCTCTTTTAGTAGGGTAACCTACTATTAGAACTTAATAAAACCTTTTTTTATATCTAGTATTACCTATTCTAATATAAATAATTATTATAATTTTTAATAATAGATCTCTTAGCTCTAGTATCGATAAAAAACGTAGTAAAATATAATAAGTAGTATAAATTATAGAATTTAGTAAATTATTAAATCTTTAAATATATATTACGCCCCTTAGTATTCTATAGGGTATACCTGTTTAAGTATTATCTATATCCTTAAGCTTTACTTAGTATTAGGTATCTATCCTACCTCTATACGCGGACTTACCCTAAATTTATTAGTAGTAGTCCTTACCTCCTCTTATATAGTATAATTATATAGTAGGGGGGTGTAGCCTATATCTATAAAGTAATATTTACTATCTTTAACCTTAGATTAGGTAGGGATACCTACTAAACTTAAGTATATTAATAAGTAGAGAAAAAGAAACTAATAGGGATTACCCTAGTAATAGTAAGTAAAGCGGTAATAGCTTAAATTTAAAATCTAGCTTTCTTTAGAGGTCTAAGTTATAATTTATAGAGGATACTTTAGTATTAGTAGTAGTCTAAGTTCCTTAAAATAGGATATTATAGAGGGTAAGAATCCTATATATAATTACCTACCTTTACCGTATAAAGCTCCTTTAATAAGTTGAGTTATTTAGGAATATAGCTCTAAATAGGAGGTAAATTTCTTCTAAAGCTAAATACTAGCTAGAGACTAATAGTATATAAGTAGAGTAATTAAAAGATAAAAAGTACTTTAGAAAGAGAGTTAAAAAGTATATAAAATTATTAAAAGGGAAGCACTTATAGCTAGACTTACCCACAGTTACTTACCTAGACTTTAGCCTAGGGCACTCTTCTATAGGTAGGCCAGTATTAGTTTAGGTAGTTAAATAAAGGCCTCTATTATATATCTCCCTTTAGGGTAACCTTATAGGGGAGGCGTAATATAACTAGCCTAGACTAAGGTCTATATATCTACTAGAATACTAGTATAATAGCTATAAGCAGCCCATCTTAAAATATAGACTAAGGAGTCTAATATCTATATAAGTATTTAGATATTAAGTTTAAGTATATAATAAAAGTAAATAAAAATAGAAACCCTTTTAAATATACTATTAACTAATCCTAATATCTTTAGATAGATTTAAGTAAGAGTATAGCTATTAGGACCTAAAAGATAGTAAACTATACTTAAATAGGGTAAAGCTAGAGAAAACTCTAGTAGAGACTTATAGTGGTTCTAACGTGTAAATCAATTATTAAATTTAGGTATAGGGGTGAAAAACTAATTAAACTATCTAGTAGCTAGTTCCTACTAAAGTTTCCCTTAGGATAGTAGTAACGTTTTTAGTTTTATAAGATAAAGTAAATAATTAGAGGTTTAGGGGCTAAAATAGTCTTTACCTATTCTTAAATTTTAAATATATAAGAAGTCCTTATTACTTAATTAAATATAGATATTTAAATATATTGTTACTAGTAGACTATTTTTAGTAAGTAGAATTAGTAATATAGGATAAACTAAATATAGAGTTATAGTACTAGAATATATACTTATTAAATACTATAAAAGGTATTAGTTTATCTAGATAGTAGGATAGTAGCTATAGAAGTTAGAATTTACTAAGGAGTATATAATAACTTATCTACTAAATAAACTAGCCCTAAAAATAGATAGCACTTAAGCATATTACCTATACTCTACCACTAGGGTAGACATTATACCCTAACAAGTAGACAGGTATAGAGGTCTATAATAAAGCCTTAGAGGTAACCCTAGATTAAACGGCCTCTAGTATAGATCTTAGTAGTAGTAGTAAATACTTAAATAAAAACTTTAAGAACTAAAGTAGGAAAAGGTTCTATATAAATAGTAGTTAGATATAGGTTAATTAACCCTTAGGGATAAGATAACTCCATTTTAATATAGGCGCTTACACCCTACCCCTAAAAGGAAAGCCAGTTAATATTCTAGTATCTAGATATAAATTCTTCGCGGTAATATAACTAAAAGTAGAGACCCTAGTAGAAACCCTAAAAAAAGTTCTCTTTTCTTCTTAATAGTCTATTACCCTAAAATTAGTTTATCTAGAGCTAGGGTTTAATAGCTAGAAGAGCACTATACTTTTATAGTATTTAGTACACCCCTAACAGGCCTTAAAAATCCACTTAAAGTAATAGTTTTTACACTAGATTATACTTATAACTATAGTAGGTCTCTAAGATAAATAGCCTCTAGTTAATAGAATAATATAGATAAGGGAAGTTAGTAAAATAGATCTATAACTTTAGGAAAAAGATTAGCTCTAAGGGTTAGGTATATTAGGTCTTAGGGAGAAGCTTCTAGCGTAGCTTAGTACTAGCTATAAAATAGGTACCTTATAGCACTAAGTAGTAGATACCCTTAATAGGCTTCAGCCATCTAGTATACACTTAATAACTAACTTAGAACTAGTATAAATAAGGGGAATCTAACTATCTAATTAAAATATAATATTATAATAGCTAGAAAGTAATATTAATACAATATAATTTCTACCCAGTACCTTAAATATTAAAGTAAAGAGATTCAACCAAGTATAGATAAATAGTAGGAGTAACTATAACTCTCTTAAGGTAGCCAAATACCTTATTATCTAATTAGTAACGCGTATAAATAGATTAACGAGATTCCTACTATCCCTATCTACTATCTAGTAAAACTATAGCCAAGAGAATAGGCTTGGCTAAATTAGCGGGGAAAGAAGACCCTATTAAGCTTAACTCTAGTTTAATATTATAAAAAGATATAGGGGGTATAGAATAGATAGGAGCTTTAATACTAGTAAAATACTACTACCCTTATTATCTTTTTACTTATTTAATAAAGTAGAGCTAGGTCTTACTACCTAACTTCTAGCGTAAAGGTCCTTTATAGGCCAATCCAGGTTAAAAATATTATTAGGTAGGGAGTTTAGCTAGGGTAGTATATCTATTAAACTATAATATAGGTATTCTAAGGGGGACTTATAGAGAATAGAAATCTCTAGTAGAGTAAAAGGATAAAAGTCCCCTTAATTTTAATTTTTAGTATAAATATAAACTATAAAAGTATAGCCTATTAATCCTTTAGTCCCTTAAAATTTAAGGCTAGAGGTACTAGAAAAGTTACTATAGGGATAACTAGTTTATAGTAGTTAAGTATTTATAGTAATATTACTTTTTAATCCTTTAATATTGGCTCTTCCTATTATACTAAAGTAGAATTTAGTAAGTGTTGGATTATTTACCTACTAATAGGGAACGTGAGCTAGGTTTAGACTATTATAAAATAGGTTAGTTTTACCCTACTAATAACCTTACCCTAATAGTAATACTACTTAGTATAAAAGGAACTATAGTTTTAGATAATTAGTTTTTATAGCTATCTAACTAGGTATTACTATAAAGCTACTATCTACTAGATTATAGCTAAATATTTCTAAGTTAGAATTTATACTAGAATAGGGTAAATTTTTATATCTATATATTAGAGTTAGATATAAATAGGCCTTTAGCCTAGAACCTTAATAGACTAGTAATAGTAGTCCTATTAAAATAGGGGCTACTGGCTAATATATTATAATTTAATTATATATAGGATTAAATCCTTTATAGATAACTTAGTTATCTAGCTAGGTTATATAAATAGTTAAGTAGCCTTATAGTTATAAGCTACTAAGTATAAGCCTGCTACTAGCTTAGTTAAAAACCTTTATTTAAAAGAAGCTATAACCTACTAGATTTATTTTAAGCCAGAGGGAGTCTATATATATAGTTAGTGAGACGTAGTAGGGATATAGCTAATAAGGAGGGCTAAAAGCTACCTTAATAAGCCTAAGCTTAGGTTAATATAGACTATTTAACTAGGTAGCTAGGAGGAAGGTAATATAGGTAAATTTTATAAAGGGTTACTTATACTAGTTAGATACTATATTGGAGGGTAGGAGATAGATAATAAAGTAGCCCTTATAACTAATAGTAGTAATAGTATAAGTATATAGATTTAGATTATATACTAATAATATATATATAGTTTACCTTTTCTAACTAGATATAGAGATACTATAATAATATACTTAGTCTAAAGTTAGGCTATAGATATATAATATACCCTATTCTACTAACTAATTAAAACTAATTATAGAATATATATAGGTACCCTATAATACTAGAAAGGCTATATAAAGAGACCCTTCTACTAATATATTACTAATTATATAGATAGTACCTAAACTCTAGAGGTTTATTATTTATTTTATACTAGTAGAAATAGTAGTAAGAGTAGACTAAAAAGTATACTAAAAAGTACCCTAGGTACTTCCTAGGGTTATAAGATATTTTTATAATTAGAATAGAGCTTTTAACTACCCTAATTTTAAATTTATTATCTATTTATTAATAGGGTAAATAGTAATAGTACTAGATCTAAAAGTACCCTAGGCACTTTTTATACTAAGGAAAAAGTGCCCTAAAAAGTGCCCTGAAAAGTACCCTAAAAAGTGCCCTAAAAAGTGCCCTAGGCACTTTTAGGGGTTATAAGATATCCTAATAACTGGGATAGAGCTTTTAACTGCCCTAATTCTAAATCTATCGTCCATTTATTAATAGGATAGATAGTAGTAGTACTAGAGGTAAAAGTGTACCGCGTACTTTTTCCTTAGTAGTATACTAAAAGTGCGCTATACACTTCTTAAGATATTAGGATATCCTAATAACTAGGATAGAGCTTTTAACTACCCTAATTCTAAATCCGTTATCCGTTTATCGATGGGATAGATAGTGGTGGTGCTAGAGGTAAAAGTGCGCCGCGCACTTTTTCCTTAGTAGTGCACTAAAAGTGCGCCGCGCACTTCTTAAGATATTAGGATATCCTAATAACTAGGATAGAGCTTTCTACTACCCTAATTCTAAATCTATTATCTATTTATTGATAGGATAGATAGTAGTGGTACTAGAGGTAAAAGTACGCCACGCACTTTTTCCTTAGTGGTGCACTAAAAGTGCGCCGCGCACTTCTTAAGATATTAGGATATCCTAATAACTAGAATAGAGCTTTCTATTATCCTAATTCTAAATCTATTATCTATTTATCGATAGAATAGATAGTGGTAGTACTAGAGGTAAAAGTATACTATACACTTTTTCCTTAGTAGTGTACTTTTTCTAAAAGTGCACT
>MU001525.1:0-24742 GCA_010093485.1 Karstenula rhodostoma CBS 690.94
TTTTAGTATAAAAAAAGTCTAGAAGGTATTTTATTATATTTAGTATTTAGTTTAAAAATAGTTTTTTAAAGTAGTTTTAAAGTTAGATTAGTATAATTTACTTTAAGTAGATAGTCTACTAGTATAATAGAAGAGTTTTATAATTTAGTTTTTCTACTCTACTAGTTTAGTTTAGTAGTAGTAATTAATATTACTATTTTATAGTTTTTATTATTAGTATTATTATTAGTAATATCCTATTATTAGGGGAAGAAATATATTATATAGGCTAACTTAGCTTTTATCTTTTATATAACTAGTTTTTTCTATTTTTATAATAGTATATTAGTTATAATATTTATAAATTTAGGGTAAAATATAATTATATAATTATACTAAAATAATACTTCTAACTAATAAATTTAGTAGGGTATAAGTTTTTATTTTATAAAGAAGTATTTAAATATATAATAGTCTATAATAATAGTAAATAGCTTTTTTAATTATAGACTAATAAGCTAGATATACTATATATATAACCTATCTATAATAGTAAGTATTTTTTTATTATAAATATTATAATTTATCTCTACTAATTTTATTTTATATAAGTAGAAACTAAAAGATTTCTAGATTTTATTATTTTATATCTATAAGATAGCTTCTATAATAATATTATTACTAGTATTAGTTTTTATTTATATTTTATAGTAGGGGAAATACTATATAATAAAATTATCTAAATAGAAAAAATCCTTTATAATTTAAAAAGTAGTATATTTTTTATTTTTAAACTTATACTAGATATCTTTTTTAGTTAGTTTAGTAAAGGGTTAAATAATATATTTATAGTTTTTAAAATAAGCCTAATAGTAGTTATAGAATTCTAAAAAAAATTAGAGGATATAAAAACTAGTAGGCTCTTTCTAGTTCTATACTATAATTTCCTTCTTAAAGTTCTTATAGATTCTATTAGTAGTAATAATAAAACTTAGAAATTTAATTTCTTAAATAGTAAATTTACTTTTCTTAATATTATAATATAGATAGTACTCTTTTAGCTATTTAATAACTTTAGATATATAAGTTTTATACTCTAGGGAGTCCTTAGAATAGATAAGGATATTATTAATATAAACTATATAAATTAAGTTAATTATATTAGCTAGAATTATATTAATAAAATATTAGAATAATACTAGTCTATTAGTTATACTAAAAGAAAAAATATTATACTTAAAATTACTATATTAAGTTTAAAATATAGAGAGATTAAAGGTATATTTAATAAGTTATATATAATAAAAGACTTATTATAAATCTAGTTTAGTAAATATATATATCCTAAATAGGTATATAAGAGTTTCCTTTAATAGTAATATAAAAGTAATATTCTTTTTAGTAATACTATTAAGCCTTCTATAATTAATATAAAAATACTATTCCTTTTTAGACTTCTTTATATATAAAATAGGGGAGGTAAAACTAGTATTACTAAAAAAAATAAACCCTTTCTTTAATATATTCTAAATATATAGGTATAGTAATTCTAGCTTATTAAGGGATATAGAATATAATAAAGAGGTCTTTAAAGTACTAATATTTTTAATAAGGATAATATTATAATTAATACCTTTCTATTATAGGGATAAGGTATTTACCTCTTATTTACTAAATTAAAAAATATCTATCCCTACCTATTTATAATAGGGAAGTTTAGCTTTAAATTCTATAAGTAGCTATTTTTAAAACTTTTTTAAAGAGTTAGCTATAACTTCCTTTTTATAATATTTAACTTTTATAAGTTTAAATAACTTATATTAACTAATAGAGCTAATCTCTATATCTTATATACTAACTATAAATACTATAGTAGAGATAGTTAAAATATTAATATTAATTTTAAAAAACTATTTCCTTATTAGTATTTAATACTTAGGGGGTTCCTCTAGGGGTAGTAGTCTTAGATTAAATAGTATTTTATTTATTTTATATAAATCTTCTTTATATTAAAGCTACTCTATAGGGTAGAAAGTAATAATAACTTAGTTTTTTAAGTAGTTTTTTAGTTTAATTCTTAGCTTTTATAAGAGTTTCTTAGTAGCTTATTTACTAAGATCTCTAATAGAATTAGGCTTAGTAAAGATAGTTAATTTCCTTAGTAATAATTTATTATTATATAGTAATTTATTACTATATTTATATACTAGGGTATTATCCTTAATATTAGATTTAGCTAATTACTAATTTTTATTTCTAGACTCTAGTAGTTTAGTTTTATTACTATTCTTATTTAAAGATATATAGTATACTATAATAAAATTCTTATCTAGAATAAGCTTTACTAAAAATAGTTAATAATTACTATAGTTTTAGAGAGTAATCTATACTAGAGAGATAGATAATATTATAGACTCTATAGGGATTTTAAACTCCTTTATAAAGGAGTATTTCCTATAAAGTAATTATACTTATTAAAGTTAAATATTCTCCTTTTTAAAGTTAGTATCCTATTAGTTAGTATTAAACTAGTATTCTTTATTAACTAGTAGAAGTAGATAGTATAGTACTATAAGTAGAGTAATAATTTATAATAATATATTATCTAGCTATATTAAATACTAATTATAATAATTAATTAATATCTTAATATCCTTAAAAAAATTTTATTCTATAATAAGGTTATAGTCTTTTATTTTATATAAAATAAACTATATAATTATAGAATATCTATTAATATTAAGTACTACTTAAAAGTAGTAATTAACTAAGGTAGCCTTCTTACTAGTAAAACTTTTAAGAGGAATTAGGTATTTAAATTATATTAACTTAATACTAAGTTAGTACCTTAGTACTTTCTCTAGCTATAAGATAATAAAATTATATATAAATATATTAGAATTAATAAGACTATATATATAAATCTTATATCTATTATTTTAAAATATTATAGGAAGTATAAAAGGTATTCCCCTAAATAAATTAGAAATTTAAATATTTTTAAAATTAGTATAATACTTTTTAGAGTAGAATACTAGCTTTTATAGATTAATTAGTTCTATACCTACTACTTCTATTAGGAATATTAACTTAGAGTTAACTAGTATTTCTAGTTTTCTAATTTAAAATCTAACTTAGAGTCTTTATTAAAGATATATTTATTACTAGATTCTAAAAAAAAGTAAATTTTATTCTTTTCTTAAACTTTTATAATAGTAGTAATAGTATATTTATTATAGGGTTTAATAGAGTAATTATAATAGATATAATCCTTAAAGAAGTAATTATAATATATCTAATTCTTATAATACTACTCTCTAGAATACCTATATTTAGGGTTAGTAAATTAGTACTTTAGAGTTAATTCTATTATAGTATCTTTAGATAGTCCTATAATATAATAAAAGGCTAAAGTAACTATTTATAATAAAAACTCTTTATAATAGTATAGGGTAGAGGGAGTAAGTTAATTATAATTAGTTTAATAATTATATTTAAAGGCTTTATATAGCTTATAGATAATAATATAAAATTTATTATAATTTATAATAGAGTTAATAATATTTTAAGTAAACTAGTTAGTAAGCTTTATATAGAGCTTCTTATAGAGTATTTCTTTAGAATTATTAAAATAAAATCTAGTCTAGTTTATAAATATATTATACTATATAATAAATAAGTTTATATCTCTTCTAAATAGAAGTATTATCTTCTAGAGATTAGTATAGATATTAATATTCTAGTTTAATAGTATAAATATAACTTAGAGATAGTTATATAGACCTATAAGAGATATAATTAATTACTACTATTTTTAAATATTAAAAATTTTAAAAGTATAGCTTTCTAGCTATATATTAATATAATTAGTAATAGCTATAGTATATTCTTTAAGAGTATTTTATTAAAAATAGTCTATATTAGACTTAATTTTAACCTCTAGTAAATAGAATTATAGCTTAAACTAAGTCTTATTACTATTAAATTTATTAGGGTCTAGAACTTTAGGGGATAGGTATTTACTCTAATAAGCTTAGTATTTTATATAGTAAAGATTTAGTACTTTATAGAAAAGTTTACTAGGAATATTTATTTTTAGAATATATTAACCTATAGTAGAATAGTCTATATTTTACTAACTATTTATTTTTAAAGTAACTAGTTTAGTATTATATTTAATAGTAAGTACTAACTTAATAGGGGAAGTACTAAACTAGTAGAGTAACTTAAAACTATTATTATTATTTAAATTACTAATTATTACTTATATTAATTAATTCTTAACCTTAGTAGTTTTCTTTAGTTCTATAATTTTAGTTTATAAATAACTATTTTCTTTTTAAGTCTATATCTAGAAGTCTATTATAATATTAATTTTATTATTTAAATTAGTATTTTACTAGACTAGCTTTTATTACTAGTTCTATACTTTATATATATAATAGAATAAGGTTATAAGTTATAGTTTTATAGTAAATAAAACTATATTAGTTTTAATATAGCTTATATATATATTAGAAATAGTAGTAAATTCTAAACCTTAGTAGTTTAAAGTCTCTAGGTCCTTTCTATTTAAAGTAATTAGGTCTAGAATAATTATATTAATATTAGTAAAAGCTATATATAATTTAAATACTTCTTTTAGCTTTTATAGCCTAGTTACTTATAAACTAGCTTTAAAATTATTTTCTTTCTCTTTATAATTTCTAGTTTTAGAATTCTAATAAAGGTCTAATTCCTTTTTAATTTTATTAATATTAGCTAGATATTCTTTAGTACCTTTAGGTAACTAGATATCTAGTTCTAGTAGAAAAAGTTTAATCTAGAAGAGTAAATTTTCTAGCTTATAAGGAGGTTATATACTAGAGGTTTTAGTTATTAATACCTATTTTTATATTAGAATAGATAAATAACTTTAGAGTAGTATATATAGTATCTTACCTATAATTATACTATAATAGGGGTTATTTACTTTTAAAATATTATTAAAATTTTTTTTATTAAAATTAAAAGTTATTATTACTTTAGTAGTATAGCTTATAGAGTAAGTTTTAATATAGTTTTAAAAAAAAGGTATTAAATCTCTATTAATAGACTATTTAAGTACTAGAGGTTTTATTTTTATATACTTAGTTATAGGTAGTAGTATAGTAGGTATAAAGCTATTTAGAGATAAAGTAAATAAAAAAAAAAACTATCTAAAATAAAAATATTATATAAATTAATATTTACTATAAGGGTAAAAGATAAGTTTAAATAAGTAAAATATAAGTAATAAATAAGTAGTTAGTTATATTTTAAGTTTATTTACTAAGGATATATATATTATTTTTAGTATATCTATAATAAATATATATTTTTACTTAAAAGGAATTTAATCTTTATAATAGTTAATTCTACTAAAGATATCTAATATTAGTAGATTTTTAAGGGAGTTTAAAAAACCTAAGAGAATATTCTAGTATTTTAATAACTAGTTTTTAATAAGGATTTTAGAGGATATTCTAGTATTTTAATAGCTAGTTTTTAATAAGAACTTTAGAGGATATTCTAGTATCTTAATAGCTAGTTTTTAATAAGGATTTTAGAGGATATTCTAGTACCTTAATAGCTAATCTAAAAAAAAATTTTAGAATTTTAATAAACTTTTCTATATCTAAAGAGCTAAAGGTAGATATTATAATTACTAATCTCTAACTAAAAAAAGGGGTTTTAAGTTTAATATAAGGCTAGAATATAATTAAATAAAATAAATACTCTTAGAATTAGATAAATAAAAGAAACTATATAAATTAAGACTAAATTTAAAATACTAAAATAAAGAGGATTCTAGGGAGAAACTCTCTATATACTAAATATTTAAAATTTACTAACTAATCTATATATAGGCTACTAGATAAGGCCTAAGCTTAAAGATAAGTAAATATCCTATAAGGGGATTTAACCTTAGGTTAAATTAACCCTTATAAATAGAAATAAAGAAAATAAATAATATTTATTCTAATAGTTTATTATAGAAGAGATAAAAAAGACTTTATATAATAGATTTTTATTAGAATAATTTAATTTTATTCTTTTATATTTCTTTTTTTTAGTACTATACTAATATAATATTATCTAACTTAATAGGGTATTAGTAAATCTAAAAAGAGCCTATACTATAGTATTAAAAATAAAATTATTCTAGAGAGTAAATTTAATAGAGATTATTAGTTATAAAGTCTCCCCTAATAGGTAATTTCTATAAGAAAAGAAAATAGGAAAAATCTTAGCTTAAAAAGAATATAATAATATAAATAAAGTATAATAATTTATTAGAATCTATACTTACTATTAGTAATAGATTTTCTAATTTTCTATTAAAGTAAGGCTATTATATAAACTAATAAGAAAGGACTAGAAATAGATATAAAAAAATACTAAGAAATAATTAATAAAAATTCTAAAAGAAAGTATTATTACTACTCTAGTTTTAATAACTCTAGATTATAAATTAGGGTACTAGATTTTTTTATATATAGATATAAGTATATAGGGAGGAGATATATATATTAAATAGATAGAAAAGAATAAAAAATACTACCCTATTTAATTTAAAAATACCCTATAGTTTAAAGCTAAATTAAAATAGTATTTAATTAAGTTAGAATATAAAATAATAATATAAATATTTAAAAAATTTATATTATATCTATATAGAATCTAATTTATTATTAAAATAAATACTACTATTTTAATTTTATAACTTAATTAGTTCTCTATAAATCTTTTTAGGTTAGTTATAAATTATTAGCTAGGGACTATTTTACTCTAGAACTTTAAAATTATTTATAAATTTAGAAAATATAATATAACTACTAATAGATTATTAAAATACCTATAATAAAAAGAATAAATAATTCTAAAAGAACTAGAAAAAAATCTAGGCCCTTTTATAGACTATATAGTAGAAAAGTATAATAATAAATTAAACTTTACCCTATAAAAGATTTAGATTCTTAGTAATAATTTTTTAAAAAGTTAGAAAATATAACTAAATTTCTACTATTTAGAAAATAGCCTAATAGACTAATTATAAAAAAGAATTATCTTTTATAGATAAAAAAAGTTTAAGGCTTTTTTATAAAAATAAAACTACTATTTAAAAAATTAATTCTAAACTTAATAATTTAAAGGGTTATTAATAATCTAAATATATAGAAAGCCTTAGTTTAAATAATTTATTAATACCTCTATTATAAAGATATTTAAGCTATAAATATAATAATTTAGTTTTAGTTTTAATAAAAGGACTAGTTTAAAATAATCTAAATAAAGCTATAAAAATATACTATTTATACTATAAAATAAGGTAATTAAATAGAGGCTAGTTTAAAAATTAAAAATTTTAGAATTCTATTTAAGTAATAGACTATTAATATTACCTATATACTAATAAATAAATATTTAAATTTATTTTTACTAGTAGTAAAAGAGTATATATCTAGATAGCCTAAAATTAAAATACTAGTAAAAGTAGATTTAGAAAATATTATAAAGTTTCTATATAAAAATATTATATATATATAAAAAATATTTCTCTAGTTAAATATAAATAGAGGGCCTAAGAATAAATTAGTAATTAAAGCTCTAGCTAAATATTATAGTATATATAGAATTTAGGCTTTATTTTATAATTTAAAAGTATAAAAACTAGTAAAAAAAAATTATTAATTACTTATTATAGTCTTTATAAAGCTAGGAAATAACTAAAAAAAAATTTATCTATTATAATCTAGACTAAAAGAGTTTTAATATACTAAAGTATAGGCCTAATATCTATAGAAATAATTACTAGTATTTAGCTAATTTTATCTATAGAGCTAGTAATTAAAAACTAGTAAATTTTATTATAAATAGAAATTAAAAATTAATTAAATTTCTTTATTTTAAAAGTAATATAACTAGAATAGAGAAGAAATAAACTATTAAAAATACTTTTTAAATTAAAAAAAATATACTTAAAAGGAGTAAAATAATAGAATTTTACTAAAATATTTTAATAAAATTTTATTAAAAGTAATCTTATACTAGTTTAGAACTCTATTAAAATAATTAATAAATCTATTACTATAAAAATATATAATAGATAACTTAGTTTTTTTTTTTTTTTTTTTTTAAAAATAAACCCCTAGAAGGAGCTATCTAGTATTAAGGAAATATCTAGATATTTTATATAATTTTATTACTAGCTTTATAATTATTCTTTTTAATAAGTTATTTATTTAGGCCTAGTTTCTTTCTATTTAGACCTAGTTTTATTCCTATTTAAAACTAGTTTACTATACTAGCCTACTTAGAAATTAAATTATTTCTAATTAGATAGTTTCTAGTCTATTTAAGTTAATTTTCTCTATTTTTTCTTTTAAATATTTATTTATAAGTTATCTCTAACTTAATTAGGAATTTTTCTTCCCCTAATAAAAACTAGAATAAATTAAAGTAATATTTTACTTTTTAAATTTTTAAAATTATATTTAATAGACTAATTTTAATAGAATTTAATATCTTTTTATTAGAATAATTTTATTTTCTATTCTACTACTAAACCGCTATTTTAGTACTTAGATTAAATCTAATATCTATAAAATATAAAATTATTTTTTCTAGGAAATTTAATAGTTTAGTTCTTACTAAATTATTATTAACTATCTAAGGTAATTATATTACTAGTTAAAGAAATTAAATAGAAAACCTTTTTAATATATAATATATAGTAATTATTTTAAAAGGTTTTATAAGCTTAGCTATAATAATAAAACTTAGATTTTAAAAAAAAAAATAAAAATAGTATTTAAAAGCTTACTAATTAGTTTTTACTAACTAGTACTAAAAGTACTAAAACTATTTAAGTATTAAATAGTTAAAAAAAGGAAGGAGTAATTAGAATTAAATTTAAAAGATAAAAGGAGACTATAGAAAAAAAAATAAAAAAAGAGAAAAAAAAAATTCTAATAAGTAATTATACTAGTAATATAAATAAAAAGTAGTTTATTAAAAATAATTATTTTATAAAAAAAAGAAAACTTTTAATTTAAATATAAATATAGATATATTTATTTCTAAATTTAATACTAAGTTAAACTAACTATTCTATAATCTAATAAAGTATTAAAAAAGCTAACTATAAATAATTAGTAAAAAAAAAAAAAAAAAGTTAAAAAAATAAAATACTTAATAGAGTTTTAGAGGAAATAAAGGGGAGATATAAAAGAGATAAATAAAAAAAAAAAAAAAAATTATAAAAAGAATAAATAATAAAAAAAAGTCTATACTTTTAAAAAAGTAAAAAAAAAAAAAAAAAGTTTAAAACTAAATACTAGCTAAAGAACTATTATTAAAAAAGAAAAAAAAAATTTTTATTTTTATTATTTTTATTATTTTTATTTTTTTTATTAGAGTTCTTAGTAATATAAGAAGAATAATAAGTAGATAAAATTAAAAAAAAAATAAAAATCCTAGTAATTTTAAAGTAATAAAGAAGAGAACTAGTATAAAAATAATTTTATTAAAATTTAGAAAATAATTAGGGCTAAAGAAATAAATTACTAGATAAAGAATTTATAAATTAAAAAATAAAATTTTCTCCTTAAAAGTAAATTAAACTAAAGGATAATTAGAATTAAAAAAGAATAGTATTTTAGAATAGAAAATTAAAATATATAAAAGAGTTAGAAGTAGATAAACTATAATTAAAATATAAAAAAGAAATAACCTATATAAAAGAATTAAAATTCTAAAAAAAAAAAAAACTAAGTTATAATAAAAATAAAATAAATCTTTAAAAGTCTATTAAACTAGATTAGTAAGAGTCTTAAAGAAAAGAGGACTATAGCCTTAAAATATAATAAAATAGAGTTTTAAAAATTTATTACTAATAGGGGTATTTAGAAAAAAAATAGTTTTAGAAATTTATATAAATAAAATCTAAGTATATATTATTTTAATAAGAATAGTATCTTTATTTTATAAATAATAATTATTAATTTTTATAATACTTTTTATAGCTATTTATAATTAAAGAGATACTATCTACCTATTTATAATTAGATTTTAAAGTAATTATAATAGCTAACCCTCTAATAATATCTAATTTCTAAATATTTTTAAAACTAGTATATCCCTATTTCTTTTTTATTTATATAAACTATTATATCTATACTAATATTATTTACTCTATACTTTATAACCTATTTAGAATAGATTATTTAGTATAAATTAGTTAATATTATAATAGTATTAAATATCTTCTATATTTATATAATACTTTTTTTTTTTAATAATTTATTTATAAAGTTTTTATTTTTACTTTTCTTCTTTAGAGTATAGAGGGTTATTTATAGTTAGTAGAATAGTAATAGAATTTAAAAAATTTATTACTAAATAGCTTAGATTTTATTATTATATATTTAAACCTATTTTAGTAAATATACTAGAATAGCTTTTTTTAGTATTAAAACTACCTATTTAGCTTATATTTATAATATAAACTAGTAGGTAGTATTATATTATACTACTTCTAAATTAGATTTATAATTAGAATATTTTACTTTATAGTAGATATTAGTAAAGTACTAGATTTATAGTAACTATTTTATAGTTTTAGTTTTAAGATTATTATTAGTATTCTAATAAATAGCTAAATAAGGTTTTATAATTATATTTTTCTAGAGATTAATAGTAATATAAAATAATATTATAGATATTTCTATACTTATTAACTATTTATATTATCTAGAAAAATAGTATATTTTTATATAATAAAAAACTAGAATCTATAGTTATATTATATAGTATTATAATATTTAAAAAAATAAAGAAAAAAGATATTATAATATTACTATACTATAATATTTAGTCTTAACCTTAATAAAAGAAAGTTATAACTATAATTAATTAAATTAGAATCTACTAGTAATTAGTATTCTATATACTAAGCCTCTAATTACTAAGCTCTAAAAGACTAAACTATATAATTTTAGTTTAAATTCTATTCTAATCTTTATTTTTTTATAACCTTTTTTTAAATATACTTATTTTTAAACTATTAGCTAAAAGAAATACCTTTTTATTAATATTTTTATTTATATTTAATAATTTAATTTTTTTATTATTATTTCCCTCCTAATTTTAATAGGAAAAATATTAGTAACTAAAATAATATTAGTAATTAAAGTACTAAAACTAGAATTAGTTAGTTTTCCTAAAAAGAGGTTAATAGAGTAGAGGTAATATAGAATTAAGACTAAAATTTATAATAGAAAAAGTAGAAAATAAAATATATTACTAATTTATATAAACTAAATTAGTATATTTATAATAAATTCTTATTACCTATAAATATAAAAGAGAAAGTATATAGTAACTATATAAAAATTATAGTATAGAAAAAAAAGGAATTTAAAAAAATATAGTTAATAGGGCTAAATAGACTAGAACTACTTAACTATACTAAAGAGGTATTTTATCTAGTATTATACTACTATTAAGATAGTACTAAATTACCTACTAAACCCTAGAGAATAGTATTTTCCTTAAAAATCTAATTAATAAAAATCTATTATTACTATAAGCTTTATTCTTTATATATAAATATTCTAAAATATAATTAGTAAATAAAAATATTAGTTATAATACTTAGCCTAATATTTATATATAAGCCTAGCGCTAGATAAACTAAAATAGTATATTCTAGTAAAAACTAATTACTCTAGTAAGTTAATAAATATACTAGATATTATACTTTATAATAATAATATATTTAATATAAATATAAATTAGTAATATATTTAAATTTAGTTAATAAATATAATAGAGTCTAATATTAGAACTAGTACTTATATTTAAAAAAATAAACTAAAAAGGTCTTAGAGATTTTTTAAAAAATTATAATAGTACTAAACTAGAAGTAAAAATTATAAACTAGATTTTTATTAATAGTTTTAGAGAGAGTATAGTAGATAAAATAAAAAATATTATAATTAATAATTACCTCCTTTACTAGATACTAGAATAGTAACTTAGAAATAAGTAGATTAATACTTTTTTAGAATTAGTAGATTTTATAAAGAGTTATAGCTAGAGAATATTAGTTTAATACTAGTTTAATATTAGTACTATACTTATTATTAGATTTATAATAATAAGGCTTTTTAATACTACTAGTAGTTAGAGTAGATTACTAAGCCTTAATAAATAAACTAAAAGTAGTAGTTTTATAAAGAGTTTTAGTAATTATTAAATAATTAAATAGACTAGCTATAATATATAAGTATAAAACTAATATTTAGAACTAATATTTAATTTATTTTAAGTTTTAGTTTTATTTTTACTCTTATTACTAATAGGGTATAAAGACTTAATCTTTCTATATAGTATTATACTAGTAAATTTATAGAGATTATTTATAGGTAAAATTAATTAAAGAGAATTAATAATTTATAATATTAAAATAAAGAAGAGAAAGGGTAAAAAAGTAGAAATTATAATATTTATATAAATTATATAATAGGCTTATTTAGCGCGTATATATAATATAAGTAAAAGTAAACTAGAAAAAAGTAAAAATAAAAGGTAATAAATTAGAAAAAAAATTCTATATTTATAAAAACTTAATTTATTTAAGCTATTTTAAGTATATATACGGTATTAAATAGTATTAGTCTATATAATAAAAAAAGTAATAGAATATTTTTACTTTTAAATAAAATATATTTATTTTTATTTTAGTAAGTAAGTTATAAAGACGCCTTAGTATTTATAATAAAAATAAAAAGTAAATATATTTTAAATTTATAAAAATTTAATATATTTAAGCTATTTTAAGTATATATAAAATATTAAATAATATTAGTCTATATAGTAAAAAAAGTAATAGAATATTTCTACTTTTAAATAAGGTATATTTACCTTTACTTAAATAAATAAAAATACCTTAGTATTTATAATATAAATATTTAATAGATAGATATATAATAATAGGGTTTAATTATATAAGGTCTATTTATAATATTTATTAATAATTTTTTTTATTTATTTTTACTATCTTTCTTTTATACTCTATATTATAGAATTATATAATTACTTATTTTATATTTAATATCTATCTATTATCTTATATCTAATACTTATCTAATACCTTTATTATAGTAGATCTACCTAATATTAAGTAGTATAAAGGCGCTAGAGAGTACTCTTTAAATAAAAATATAAAAAAAAAATATAGCTATTTAAATAAAAAAAACTAGTAAAGAGTTTATTATAAAATATAATAAAATAGTAAATAATATATATTACTCTAAATTCTAGAAGAATATCTTTCTACTAGCTATATAGCTAATTATTAATTAGTTACTAATAAGAGACTAGTCTAATATACTAAAATAGTTATATATTTAGTTAAATAATATATATAATATAATATAATAAGTTAAAGAAATATTAAATAGTATTAAATACTAATATATTTAATAGTTTTAATACTAGAACTATTTAGTACTATAAAATAATAGCCTATACTAGCTAAAATATTAGTAAAATTAAGGCTAAATAGTTTATAAAAAAATAAACTTAGTATTTTAATATTTTTAGTTTCTCTATTCTAACTCTTATAATACTAATATCTATCTAATTATCTAATATCTTAACTAATACTAGAGCCTTATTATTAAAGACTTTAAACTAGTAATTACTTAACCTATTTACTATTCTTAAGAGAAATAAAAAAAAAAAAATTAAAATAGACTAAATAATTTTTAAATAAAAAGTTTTTAATATTAAAATTAATATTAAGAATATAGCTATACTTAATATCTAAATTATTATAAAAAATAAAACTATTAAATATTTTAAAATTTTATACTAGAAATAGAACTATCTTTACTAGAGTTTTAAAACCTTTTTTAATAATTTATAAAATAAAGATCTTCTATTTATAAGTATATAAATATTCTAAAACTAATACTTTACTAATATCTACTAAATATAAATTAAATAGATACTAGCTAGATTAGATATATAAGTTTAGAATTTAATTCTAGTAAAGAGAATATTAGTTTAAAAGAATATAAAAATAAATTTCTATTTAAATTATAATATTTTTAACTAATTTAATATAGTATTATATACTATATAAAATAACTTTATTAGCTATATAATATCTCTTTATATATAAGACTTTAAGAATTATTTACCTACTATTTATAATTTTATAATCTAAATAAAAGAGGATACTTATTAGTCTATTTTATATAGTCTAATTTATTAGTTTCTTTTACTAATCTATAGTCTATATAGTATACTAGAATATATATAAAAAGGATATTACTCTACTACTTTCTAGTTTATATAAAAAATATATACTATACTCTATTTTATAAATAAAGTATTAGTTATAATATTAGGTATTACTAATAAGTTAGAAACTATATATTTAGAATAAATAGATTTACTAGTAAAGAGACTACTTATATTCTAGATATAATATTTAGTAATAAGGAGAATTTATCTAATAATATAGATTAAATTATAAATATACTTTATAGTACTAAAAATAAGAACTAGATAATAAATTAGTAAAAGGTATAGTATTAAATATACTAAAAGGTATTAGACTTTATAATAACTAGAAAATAGTTTCTAAATATAAAAATAACTAATTTAATTTTTTTTTTTTTTTTTTTTTATTTTTATATATTTCCTATTTTTAGACCTTAGATACTAGAAAGAAAAAAAAGTTTTAAATATAAAGCTTTTAATACTCCTTATATATAATAAAATAATATATAGTAAATATTATAAGGGGTTTCCTATATATCTAACCTAGATCTATACCTTAAGGATTATTTAAGGAATAAAATATAAAGGAGGTAAGTACTAAATAGATTAATAATTCTATATTATAATAAAATATAATATAATAATACTAAAAGAAAACTAAATATTTATATATAAATAAAGTATTTTAATTTAAATATAAAAGTTAATTATAAAAAATAAAAATTATATAGAGATTTTTTTAGACTATATACTAGTTATTCTAATTCTTACTATTCTAGAATCCCCTAGTCTACTTCTATAGA
The DNA here is from genome assembly GCA_010093485.1 of Karstenula rhodostoma CBS 690.94. Lineage (NCBI taxonomy): Eukaryota > Fungi > Ascomycota > Dothideomycetes > Pleosporales > Didymosphaeriaceae > Karstenula > Karstenula rhodostoma. Next base: position 15,099 of record MU001525.1, read on the forward strand.
TTCTACTTTCTTAGTAAAAGTATTTACTCTACTTCTACTAAAATCTAGTATTTTTAAAATCTTATACTTTTAGTAGAATTATAATTATATAATTTATAATATAAGCTATTCTATAAACTTATATATAAATACCTATTAATTTTATTTCTATTACTAATATTTTATATATAATTTTTTTTTTCTTTCTAGTCTAGTTCTATTATAATTATAATATTATTCTTTCCTTTAGAATTATTATTCTAATACCCTATTATTATCTTATAACCTATTATTATAATATAATTTAGAGATATAAAGATTTATTTTTTTATATTTCTAGATATAATATTATATTCTCCTCTAGATTTTCTAAGCCTCCCTAACTATATCTAAGATACTAAAATAATTATTAACTAATTATTACTATATCTATATTAATAAGATTTATTATTATAGTTTAGTAATACTAATAAAATATACTTATTATATAAAGAAAAAGGTTCTAAAGTATTTTATAAATATTTTAACTAAGGAATATACTATATATATTATTATTTATATAGAATATAATTTTTAAATTTCTAAAAAAGAGTAGAAATAAATTTAATCTAAGAAGTATAAAAAATATTTTATCCTTTTCTATACTAAGGCTAAGGTTACTTACTTAAAAGTAGAGATTATAGAGATAAAAGAGTAAAAATAGTTATTTATAACTTATAATACTTATATACTTAATATACTAGATTATCTAGAAGAAAAGATTTTAAAAAGTATAAATATTAGTACTATTTCTATATTATTACTATATAAATTCTTAACTAATCTAGACTAGTTATAGACTAATTCTTTTATTATTAATTTTTTTATTTTTTTTTAACTTTTTTTTTAATTTTAGATTAATATCCTTATTAATTAACCCCTTTAGGGTTAATTCTTTATTATTAGCTAGTAGAAGTTCTCTAGTAGTTTTTTATAGTTTATAAGATTTTTTTTTAGTTTTTAAATATTATACTATTCTAGCTATTCTTTCTACTTAACTAGATATTTTTACTAATCCTTAACTATCTATAGGTTTTTAATTACTTTAATTTTATACTTATTATTTTCTAGCTTTAGCTAGATTTTAATTAGAGTATTTAGAGGTACTAGTTTTAATAGTAATTTATAAAAGATAGAATATATCTTTATATCTATTAATAAAAATAATTTAGTTATAATTAGTTTCTTTATTTTTTAAACTTTAAAAGGTTTTATCTATAGGTAATTTAGTTTTTTACTTAATTATTTTATTTTTAGATTTTTCTATAATAAAAAATTTTTATCCCCCTTTTTAAAGGTTAGTTCCTTAATCTTTTACTTATTTATATTCTTAAATACTATAAGGGCTCTATAGGTAATCTTTTTCTATAAAACTTTATAAAGTTTTTTTATTTTCTAAACTTTATCTTAGGCTCTAGTAGTAATACTTTCTATATTTTTTAAATTTTAATAAGTAACTAGTTTATATTTATAGTTTATATAGTAGGGTAAGTATTTTATTATATCTAATCTTAAACTATTATATACTAATTATATAGTTAATAGAAGTTTTATTTAATTATTCTATTACTTATTAATATAGAACTATAAATACTATTTAAGTATTTAATTTATATATTCTATCTATTTATCTATTTTAGAGTAGAAGTTTATTAATAGCTTTTAGTTTATTTCTAAAGCTATAGTAAAAGTATTTTAATACTTTAATATAAAAAGCTTATTTTTATTTATAATAAATTCTTCTAGTAGTTTATATTTAGAGAATAGTATATTATCTACTTTATAAACTCTTTTATAGGTTTAAACTTAACTATTTTTATAAGTTTATATATTATTATTATAATAGTATTATATATATACTTTATTCCTAGCTATAATAATCTTAGGAGTTTTATAATAAAATCTATTATTATATTTTATTATAGTTATTTTATTATAAATAGTAGTTATAGAAGTTTATAAAACTTATATCTCTTAGACTTATTTTTATAATAAACTAAATAGTTATTTATCTCTATTATAACTAATTACTTAAACTTAAAAATAGTATATTTATTTATAATATAATATATTATTTTTTTAATATTTAGGTATTTCTATTCTTTAGATTTATATAGTTTTCTAATTAGAATAGATATATATTTATTATTAATAATAATTTACTATTAGTAGTCTTATCTAGTTTTATTAAAACTATATTTAAAAAGATTATATTCCTTTTTCTAGTCTTAATTAAATTTTTAATAGTTCTAAAAGTTTTATATTTCTAGTTCTATATACCTTAAACTAACTATTTATATTTTAATATTTAGCTAGTTATACTTAAGTATACTATTTTTATATTTATATAGTATTATATATTATAGAGATTTACTATAAGGTAGGGTAATTTAATAAAGTAGGGGGGATAAAAAGGTATATTATACTTTACTAATATATAAATAAAGGGGAACTAAAAAAGTAGTTAAGATATACCTAGCGTCTATATATAGGCTAACTAAAAAGGGCGTAGCGCTATATAGTATTATATTATATAGTTTAATCTTATCCTTAGTTAAATTTAATTATCTATTTAAGGTATCTACTATACTATTAAAAGTTCTAGATTAATAATAAATTATAAAATTAAAGTTTATTAAGAATTCTATCTATTATACTTATTATTAATTAAGTTTTTTTATTAATATAAAGCTAGTAAGGTTCTAGTAGTTTATTTATATCTTTATTTTAAAATAGACTTTTATAAACTATACTTTCTATTATTTAAAAATATCTACTATTACTAATAGTTCCTTATTATAAATATTATAGTTAAGTTCTACTTCTAAAAACTTTTATAAATAGTAAAATACTAGTTTCTATTTTCTATTTTTATCTAGTTATAAAAGAATTACTTTTAATATATAATTAAATATATCTACTTTAACCCTAGCTAGTTTTTATAAATTAAATATTTATAGAAGTAGAACTATTAGAAATATTATCTATAATTTTCTAAATACCTCTAATAGTTTCTTTTAGATTAGTTATATAACTTTATTATTACTTTTTTTTATAAAATTTATTAGTAGTATAGTAGTTTTAAAATAGTTCTTTATAAATTTCTAATAGAAGTTAGTAAACTCTAGAAAAAACTAGATATCCTTTACTAATTTAGGAATTAGCTATTTCTATATAGTAGTAACCTTCTTTAAATCTATTAATATACCTTCCCTTAAAATAATAAATTCTAAATATTCTATTTTAGTAATATAGAACTTATACTTATCTAAATAAAGAAGTAACTAATATTTTTTTATCTTTTTAAATACTTTTTTTATATATCTAATATATTCCTTTAGTATTCTAGTAGAGTAGATAAATATATTATTAAGGTATATTATATAGAATATATTTAAGTATTTATATAATACTTTATTAATAACTATTTAAAATATTATAGGGGCGTTTATTAATCTAAATAGTATAATCTAGTATTTATAAAAACTATATTTAGTTTTAAATATTATTTTTTATTTATATCCTTTAATTATTTATATATAGTAATATTTATCGCGTATATTAAATTTTATAAACTACTTAACTCTCTAGAGTTAATTTATAAGCTCTATAATTAAGGGTAATAAGTACTAATTTTTAATTATAGTATTATTTAGCTATTTATAATCTATATAGAGTTATAGTTTACTATTCTTCTTAAATATTTATAGAATTAAAAAGACTATAGGATTATAATTTTTTTAAATATACTTCTATTCTAGATTCTTTTATAAATACTTTTATATTTCTTTTTTTTAATTTATTAATATTAGTCTTAGCTATTCTAGTTATAGTTTTATACCCTCTTTTAGAGGTATCTTATAATTCTATTCCTAGTAATCTAGTAGTTCTTTCCCTTTAATTTTTTTAAAGAGTTCTATATACTTTTTATATTCTAATAGAATTATTAATAGTTTTTTTATAATTTAGAAGTTTAAATATTATATCTAGATAATTTATACTTATTCTAGATTTTCTTTTAGAATTCTAATAATTTTAGTAACTAAAATCTCTTTAGTCTATTATTATATAGCCTATTTAGTTAAAGTATTTAAAACCTTTAGTTTTACTTTCTATAGATATCTTATACTAGTAATCTATAATATTAATTCTTAGCTATATATTATTTAATTTTTCTAGTTAATATCTAAATTATTCTCTAATAATTAGTTATAGTCTATAATAGTTTCTAGGCTTTCTATATCTATTATAATAAAATTATATTAATTTTTAAATCCTTTAATATCTACTAGTAATAGTAGTATTTTAAAGTATAACTAGTCTTTACTATATCCTTAAAAAAATATTCTATTTATTATTTTTAATTAGATTAATTTTACTTTATTTTAATATAGTAAGTTATATTTCTTTACTATTCTAGATAAAATTAGATATTTAGTAGTACTAGGGTCTATTAATATATTTACTTAGAATTCTTTAATTATAATTTACTTTTTTATATAAAATTCTATAGCCTTATTATTTTTATTTACTTTTTAAGTCTTTAGAATACTTTTACTAGCTTAGTTTATTATTTAGTAGTATTTTAGTTTTTTAATATTATTTATATTTTAATCTATAGTCCTTCTAGATATCTATAGTTATTATAGAGGGGATAATTAGTATAGTATAATTTTATAGTATACCTCCTTATTAGTTTTAAATAAGCTTAGGGATTCTTAAAATAATTCTAGATTATATATCTCTAGTATTTTTCTATTTTTATTATTTTTATAATTTCCTTTTTATTAATTTTATCTTAGTACTTTAAGTATTTAGTAATTATATATTTAAAGAAATATATCTTTTTATAATTCTTATTACCTTAATTATATATAATAGTTTCCTTTTTACTTAAATACTTTAAATACTATTCTAAGTAGTTATAGTAGTATTATTTAACTTTATATATATATTATATTTTATTCTTAATTAGATAGATAATTTCTTTATATTTATAGAGTATTTTTATATTTTCTAAGTTTTTTTCTATTAGCTAGTAATATATAGTATACTTCTATTTCTAATACTTAAAATAGCTTTTTATATAGTATTATTACTATTCTAGTATATTATAGTTATATAATTATTACTTTAATTAGTAGATATAGTATTATACTTCTAAATAGTTTTTCTTTAAAAGTTTCTTATAGTCTAGTTATTTAGAGGCCTTAGCTATACTAGTTTTCTCTTTCTTATAATATTTATAGCTATTATAGTTATAGTACTACTATTTAACTTTTAAATAGTTATTATTAATCTAGATTTATTATATAGATACTAGAATACTTTTTTATTATCCTTTTATTTAATAATATATTCTATTAGTATTTATACCTATAATTCTAATTTTATAATTATAGACTAATATAAAGTATTTATTATTTTTATATATTTAATATAGATTTTATAAAATTTAGTTTATAATATCCTTTTTATTAGTTATTTCTTAGACTTTCTCTAGTAATTTAGAGAAATTAGAGTTATTTTCTATATTATTCTCTTATAGTAGTATAGGAGTTTTAGACTATAGTATTATTATAGCTACTCTTATTACCTAGACTTACTTACTCTAGAACTTTCTAAAAGAATATTTAGTTTTAAAGTATTTCTTCTCTTTATAGTTTAGATAAGTTCTATTCTTAAAATATTATTATTAGATATTATTCTACTTTTTTTATTATAAGGTTTATTTCTTTTTTTTATAAATTTTATCTTCTATAATTATATCTTTATTATAATTCTTTTACTTATAATATAACTTTTATATATTAGTTCTTAAACTAAATACTAGTTTAGTAGATTCTTTTTTCTCTAGTTATTATTTATATAATTAATAGTTAATTTATACTACTAGTTTAATTAAGGCTTCTAGACTATTAGGCTTTTTATAATAAAGTAATTTATTTTTAACTAGTTCCTTTAAGCTATTATAGTAGACTACCTATAGTAAAATATTATTTTAATTAATTTTAGTCTAGAACTATTAGAATATAGTAGAGTATTTACTAGCTAATTCTATTTATTTAATATATTAAATAAGTTATTTAGTCTATTATTCTTTATCTACCTTACTAAATATAATTTTAATTTATTTCTTAAATTCTTTCTAGAATATAAAGATTTTTATAGTCTTTTTATTCTATTTTTCTAGTTCTATTTTATATACTAGAAAGTCTTTAATAATTAGATATATTTATTTTACTATCCGTTCTATTATATATATTATAGTAGTTAAAATTTTTATTTAGTTATTTCTAAATATATTATAGTTATACTTATAGTATAATTTTATATTTATTAAGAATATCTTAAAGTTAGTCTTTATTTCTTTATTATAAAGTTCTAGAATTTTAAAGTTAACTTTTAGTAGGTATACTACTATAGTTATAGGAACTTAAATTTATTCTATAATTATAGCTAGTTATATTTTAAACTATTCTATCTTTTTAACTTATATTACTAAAAGGATTACTAGGTTATTAGCTAGATCTAAGGTAATACTTACTCTAAAACCCTTTAAGCTAGTAGGTATATTTAGTAATACTATATTAATTTAAACCCTTAGATAGTTAAAATATTATAAGGGGTTTCCTATATACTTAACCTAAATCTATACCTTAAGAATTATTTAAGAAATAAAATATAAAAAAGATAAATACTAAATAGATTAATAATTCTATATTATAATAAAATATAATATAATAATACTAAAAGAAGACTAAGTATTTATATATAAATAAAGTATTTTAATTTAAATATAAAACTTAACTATAAAGAATAGAAACTATATAAAAATCCTCCTAAACTATATACTAGTTATTTTAATTTTTACTATTCTAGAATCCCCTAGTCTACTCCTATAAATCCTACTTTTTTAATAGGAGTATTTACTCTACTTCTATTAAGATTTAATACTTCTAGAATTTTATACTCTTAGTAGAATTATAATTATATAACTTATAATATAAGCTATTTTATAAACTTATATATAAATATTTATTAGTTTTATTTCTATTACTAATATTTTATATATAATTCTTTTCTTTCTTTTAGTCTAGTTCTACTATAATTATAATATTATATTATTAATCTTATTATTTAGAATATTATCTAGTATTTTAAATTCTTTATTTTAAATAAAATAGAGGTTATAGAAACCCTATAGAGACGCTATATAAATAATATTAAATTATAAATATTAGTACTAAACTTCTTCTATAAAATAAATAGATATTATTATAATTATTTATTATAATCTTTTATTACTAATTAAGATAATATAACTCTATACTATCTATATTACTATTAATTACTTACTATAATATTTTAAATATTTTATCCTTATATAAAAGGATAAGGAGTTAAAAAAATACCTTTCTATTATATATAATATAAAAACTTAATAGAATTTAATATATAATATATATATATATACTATTTACCTTTAGAACTATATTAATAAATAACTATAAACTAAAATTATATAAAAGACTAGCTTAAATATTTCTAGATTAGAAAGTAGTAAGGTTTCTAAGGTAGATTTCTATAATTTTAAATAACTCTAGTTATTAGTAACTAAGTAGTATTATTTTAAGTTTATTATAAAGATACTTAAGAATTTTAAGGATATAACTATATTTTTTTAACTAGAATTAGTAGTTTTAAATCTTATATATCTAGTTTATATATAACTACCTTTTTAACTTTTTTAATAAAATAATAAATAACTTAGATAAGGATTAGAATAATATAAAAGGGATAACTTAGTCTAATATTATAATAACTATAGCTAAAAGGGGTTAAATAAAATAATTAAAATACTATATAAGAATAGAAAGTAAATATAGATACCTATTTAATTATATAATAATACTAGATTTAAGTTAGAATTTTATTATATATAAGGTATATTATTATAGTCTTTTATTATATAAATATTCTAACTATTTATATAGAATAAAATATAGAAGGTTTAAAATAAATATATATATTAATAAGAGTTTTTTAAATATTCTAACTATTATAATTCTCTAGAATAAAGAGATATTACTCTAGTTTTAATAATATATTTTAAAAGAAACTAGACTAATAAATAATCTTATAAGCTATAATAGTAATTAGTAAATAATCTATTCTAGCTTTCTAGTTCTACTTTATATAATATAAAGGAAGACCTATAAAGGATAATTTATTAAAAAAATAAACTCTATTTTAATTTATTTTATATAAAATAGAGTAAAGATTTTAATCTTTTTAAATAGTAGAAATCTAATAAGAGAGTCTATTTTTATCTTACTTAGGTTATAAAAAATATTCTAGTAATACTAATTACTAAAATTAGAGTAAAGTATATTTTTAATTTAGTAAAAAATATAATTAGGGATTAAAAATATAATTTTACTACTAATATAATTTAAAAGCTTTTAATATTTAAGGATACTATTACTTAAAAAATAAATAATAATCTAAACTCTAAAATTAGAAATAGAATTAATAAAAATAATAATTAGTTTAGAAATTTATATAAGTTTCTAAGTAATATATATAAACCTAAGCTATTAGTATAAGTAGGTAGGGAAAAAAAAATAAAAAAAAAAGAAAATAAAAATATTTTTAAATAGAAAATTATATAGAATAATTAAAAAGAAGAAATAACCCCCCTATTATAAAAGTACTAAAAGCTATAATAGTATTTAAAATAGTTATTACTATAATAAATAATTATAATAAATATATAAATAGATTATTAAATTTAAAATTAATTATAAGTAATAAAAATAAAATTTTAATTTATATTTATTTATTATATAATATCTATTAATAGAATAATTTAGTTATTATATTATATAGGTAATCTAGGTAAATATACTAACTATACCCCTATCTATATTTTAACTACCCCTATCTAATTATAATCTATATTTTAACTACCTCTATTTTAATTCTAATCTATACTTTAATTATTTCTATTCTAACCCCTATCTAGAATCTATATAATTCTAACTTAATTTATATTTAAATATAGATATATTTTACCTATTTACTAGTCTAATCCTTATATAAACTATAATTAAAATATAAAAAAAAAGTAACCTATATAAAAAAACTAAAGCCCTAAAAAAATAAAGCTAAGTTATAATAAAAATAAAATAAACCTCTAGAAATCTATTAGACTAGATTAGTAAAAGTTTTAAAGAAAAGAAAATTATAGTTTTAAAATATAATAAAATAGAGTTCTAAGAATTTATTACTAATAGGAATATTTAAAATAGAGATAGTTTTAGAAATTTATATAAATAGAGCCTAAGTATATATTATTCTAGTAGAAAGAATATTAGTAACTAAAATAATATTAATAACTAAAAAACTAGAGCTAGAATTAGCTAGTTTTTCTAGAAAAAGGTTAATAAAGTAGAGGTAATATAGAATTAAAATTAAAACTTATAATAAAAAGAATAGAAAATATAATTAATATTTATTTAATATTTATTATAGGTACTTTAGTTTAATAGTTTACCTCTAATATAAGAAATACTATACTTACCTCTAAAATAAAACTTAACCCTATCTAAATAGTTCTAGTA